>APFE031539773.1:18901-63501 GCA_000404065.3 Pinus taeda
TTTTTACCCTCTCCCTTAAAATGAGGTGGGCTATTTGAGGTGATTTGTAAAAATGTACTATGATACAAAATATTCGCCCACTGAAAATTTAAAACCCCTTAATTTCGCCAAAGGGCGAACATTCGCCCCTAAAATTTTCTATGGGGTTCCTGTTGCTGTTGTGGTGGTTGTTGCTATTGTGGTTGCTGATTATTATTATTTTCAGGCACCTTTACTTTTTCAGTGATCTCATCAAAAGCTGTGTATTCCTTGTTTTCTTTTTCGTATTTCTTTTCCTGCAACTGATTCTTATATAGGACCTTTTCATTGAATATTACATCTCTGCTCCTAATGATTTTGTGATTTCCATAATCATATAAGTGATAACCAAAATCATTAACACCATATCCAATAAAGGTACATTTCTTTGATTTTTCCTCAAGCTTTGTTCTATTTTCTTTATTAACATGGACAAAGGCCTCACAACCAAAAGGCTTTAAAAAAGAGTAGTTTACCTTTTTACCTATCCATGCTTCCTCTGGAACACCACCATCCAAGGAACTTGAAATCCCTCTATTTATTAGATAAACAACAATATCTACAACATCTGCCCAAAATTGTAAATGCAATCCTGCAAGCAATCTCGTGCACGTTGCATGCTCCATGATTGTTTTGTTCATCCTTTCTGACACACCATTTTCTTGTGGTGTTCTTGGAACTGTCTTCTCTCTGCAAATTCCATGCTCTAAACAGTACCTATCAAACTCCTTGCTGCAATATTCACCTCCATTGTGTGATCTGAGACACTTCAATTTCTTTCCTGTCTCAATCTCAACCAAAGCTTTCCATTTCTTGAAAGTATCAAATACATCAGATTTATTCTTAATACAATAAATCCAAATTTTTCTAGTTGCATCATCAATAAAGTAACATAATAACGAGAGCCACTGAGAGATAATACCTGAGTAGGTCCCCATACATCTTTATGCACAAGCTCTAATTTTTCACTCTTCTTTTCTTTCCCCACTCTGAGAAATCTGACTCTCTTCTGTTTTCCATAAATGCAATTCTCACAGAAGTCTAAATCAACATTCTTCAAACCTGACAACAAATTCCTTGAGTGAAGAATCTTCATCCCCTTTTCACTCATGTGTCCGAGCTTATGATGCCATAATGCTACATCTGCTCCTTTGGAAGTTGAAGCATTAACATAGTTAGAAATACCATTGCATAAATACAATGTACCAACCTTTTCGACTTTTGCTATTACCAAGGCTCCTTTGGTGACCTTCCAAGATTTATCAATGAAAGTTGTCACACAACTTTCACCACCTAACTACCCTGTTGAAATCAAATTTTTCTTTAGATCAAGAACATGCCTTACCTCCTTTAGTAGCCATTGGTTTCCATTTTTCCGTTTTACAAGAACCTTACCCATTCCAACAATTTTACAGGGTTTATCATCACCCAAACGAACTTGTCCAAAATCTCCTTGAACATAGTCATGAAAATATTTCTTATTAGGTGTGGCATGGAATGAGGCCCCTGAATCTACCACCCAAGAATCAGTAATATTTCTGAAAGAAAGAATCAAAGCATCTTGTAACACCTCACCTGTCACATTTTCTTCATGATTGTTTTCTTGCTATGCATCTCCTTATTTTCCCTTCCGAGATCTACAATATTTCTTTAGGTGTCCTTTCTTTCCACATTTCCAACACATTATCCCTGATCTAGACTTACATCTGCCTTTCCTTGATTTACTGCGATATCCTAAGCTCTTTCTTCTTTCCATTTTTCTTCCCCTAGACTCTGCACTTAAAGCATTACCCAATGTCTCACTGGAGCTTTTCCGTCGCATTTCCTTGCTAAGGATAGCACCAACAACATCATCAAACTTTAAAGTACTAGATCTAGAAACAGAGTTACTAATGGCCATTACTATACCATTCCAACTTTCTGGCAATGAGCACAAGAATAACAGAGCTCTAACTTCATCATCAAATTTTACCCTTACAGAACTTAACTGGCTTGTAATAGTATTAAAATCATTTAAATGGTCTGCAACAGATCCACCTTCCGACATCTTCATATTAAATAATTGTTTCATAAGAAATACCTTGTTTGAGGCTGAGGGTTTTTCATATAGTTTCGTCAATGCCCTAATCAAACCGTCTGTCATTGTTTCCTTCGAACTGTTGAAGGCGATCGACGCTGTGAGGCACAACCGTACTGTTCCAAGTGTCTTTCTATCGAGAAGGTTCCATTCTTCATCTGTCATACCTGTCGGCATCTTTGTTTTTCTGCCCAATAGTAGGTATAGATCTTTTTTATACAAGTAATCTTCCATCTTCATCTTCCACAGCAAGAAGTTTTGGCCGTTAAATTTCTCGGCCCTATACTTACCATCTTCTGCCATTGCTCCCACTCGAACGAGGAACCCTTCTTTCCTGTGAGTTTATCAGCCAAATAGACCTTCGGCTCTGATACGAGTTGCTAGAAAATTATATATTACAGAGCAATGGAACACATAAAATATTGTAGAAATATAAACACAGAAAACACATAAAACAAGAGAGACACATATATACGTGGTTCACCCAGCTTGGGCTACGTCCACGAAGAAACAACTAGTCCTTCCTTTTATATTATCCAACAAACTGAAGAGATACAACCTACAGCAGATCCACCATAACACGCTCTTCGCTCTCAATCTCCTCTCTCTTTCTCACTCAGAATACAAATCTACATAGATGCAATACAATTCCCTCATTTATAGTGAGGGGTTGCCTTCTCGGGCAAAAAACCCTAAATTAAACATAACTTCTACCGTTAGATCTCCACTTAATGAACGACCCTATTTTGAACCGGGGTCCAATGCAGTGATACCTTTGAATACAAAAGATAATTAAGCTCCACACCCAACAAGGATTATTGGGATCGGGTATTTGATGTGACTACAACTCGCATATTCGATAAAGGAGCAACAAACATTAACTAAGGAATTTTTATCAAAGTTTCTCTTAGTTTATAATATATATAATCCAAATGTATAAAAAAATTAAATATCAAACTTTTTTTTTAAGTTTTGTAGTTTAATAGAGGTTTAAATGAGAAAAAATATGAGTAAAATAAATATCAAACTTGAGGAGGGAGAGAAATTTTCCCAAAAAATTAATATTATAAACCAAATGGATTAATAAACCAAAAAATTCAATATTATAAACTAAAGAGTTTAATACTGAGTCTATGATATTAGGACTTTTTAATATTAGTTTTATAATATTAAGGATTAATATTAGTTTCCTTCTATCTTTTACAACTTTCGTGTTACGGCGGATGCCCTTCCCTCTTATGCTTTATAAATCCAATCACAAATTCTTCTATATGATCACTAAAGTTTAAAATATTTTTTTAAACTTTGCAGCAACTTAGTATATAAGTTATTTTATCTAGATTTCATGGTCTCTATTGATGAAACATCCTGAAATTCTTTTATGTCCTTTTATGCATAGGCCATATTTTTTCCACATCAACAAACAAGGTAAAGAATCTTTGTTGAGCATAGAACATTTTTTCACCTTTATCATATGTTAAAGCTTTCTTCCTGAAGTTCTTTTATTCATAGGCCATATGTTCACCACATCAACAAACAAGGTAAAGAATCTTTGTTGAGCATAGAACATTTTTTCACCTTTATCATATGTTAAAGCTTTCATCCTGAAGTTCTTTTATTCATAGGCCATATGTTCACCACATCAACAAACAAGGTAAAGAATCTTTGTTGATCATAGAACATTTTTTCAACTTTATCATAGCTTTAGCCGCCTATGGATTTTCTTGGTTATGATGTTGCAGGCTTAAGATTCTTAATTTTTGAAATAAGTTCATTGTTTAGTTGTTAGGAATGAATGATATTTTTTTTCTCTTTAGTGGACTTCTTATGATGGTGCTTCCTATCACTTTCATGGTTTAACCATCATAGCGTTTCATGATGGTAAGATTAACATGGACACGGTTAAGGAAGTTCTTAGTGTGGACCCTACATATTTTATCATGAAGTTCATAGAAAGAGACTTCTTATGATGGTGTTTCCTATCACTTTCATGGTTTAACCATCATAGAGTTTCGTGATGGTAAGATTAACATGGACACGATTAAGGAAGTTCTTAGTGTGGACCCTACATATTTTATCATGAAGTTCATAGAAAGTGAATGTAAGGAGATACCCTTTCTTAGAATATTTACTGATTTTTACATTGAAGTCAGTGGAAATTCACATCTCGAGTCTATGCGGAAAAAGGTAGTGAATAATAAACGAATCGCTATTGATATATATGTTCTGGATATTTTGACGATGGCAACATCTTGTGGTTTAGCTATTGGAAGGATATTTCTAGATTTTCTCTTGTTTGGGCATACTCGTAGATTTGTTACCTATCTATCTTTATGTGTGAGTATTTACTTATTAATTATATTTTGAACCTTTCATGTATGCAATTGTTTTGATTTATTTCTGATCTATGTTATATAGCATATAGTTATGATGAGTAATTTTTTATTTGAATTTTGGAAATTTTAATGATTTTTTTTTTGGAATTACAAGTTTGTTTGATATATAAATATAATTATAGGAAAGTGTTGAAAAATGTAGAAAATTAAATCTCTATTCATTTTATTTAAGGATTTATGTTTTTTTTTTGGGGTTTTGTAGTTGTCAATATTTAGTTTACTATTATTTTTTAGAATTGTGCATTTCGGAATCCAAGGTCTTTTATTTAGTTTGTTAAGTCGGTGCACTATTTTGTTAATGTATGTTTTCAAGCCATTGTGAAGAGATGCAATGTTAATGAATAATATGAACCTTCCTAAGGTTAATATCGATGAATACTAATTTGCAACTTTGGTTTGCTTGATTTTAGGAACGATATTATGAAAGGAATAATGACTATTGCGGGTAAGAAATTGACTATGCTATAAAATGTAGAAATCCTTGCATTAAAGAATTATTTTTCCTTTGCATGGTAAATTTTATACCCGATTACTTAACATGTGATTTGGACTTCTAATGACATTTTTGGTTTCAAGAAATTATGAGATAGATTTCAACTACTTTGTTGGAATGGGGGTAATAAGCAAAGAATTCCAAATCGTATTGTCTTCTATGACTTCATTTGTTCCCATACAATTTAATCCACATATGATTTAAGCTAATTTATTTTCTTGTCATTAGGGACATATCAAAATGAAACTTTGAGTTTCCTATGTAGATATATTTCTAAATATTTATTTTTTTTAGAGTAGTTTGTGTGTTGTATAAACATAAGTATTCTGTAAATCTGGCCTATGCAACAAAGTATAACCTCTAAAATTTGGATAATGATTATATGCAAAATGGATTAATAGATGAATGATCACATAGTCAAGCCTATTTGTTTTCAGTGGTTTGACGATGATTGTACATATTAATATACAATTGTGATAGTTAATTATAGGAATGAATATGGTATTTGTTTTTCTCAAAAGCTCCTTCTCCATGGGGTTGAGACAATTTTATTTATTCATTTGTTATGGACCAGTGAAATAAGAAGAATGGAGCCTGTCTCCACAACTTTTCCATTTTGTTGAGTTACAACTAAAAATAGTCCAATTCTATAGCCAAGAGACTAATCGCCTATTGATACACCTTTATTGAGATATGCGTAGCTATCACCTATCAATGTAGCTTAATGAGACAACATCTAATAGCTGTAACGAAAAAGAGTCAAATTTTATGATTTTTTCTTTCTTCATATTATTATTTGTTCTCAACTTTCCTTCTCCAAGGGGTTGAGAGTATTTTTTTTATCCATTTGTCATGGCCCCAGTGAAATAAGAAGAGTGGAGCTTGTCTCTAACACTTTCCATTTTGCTAAGCTGAAAATTAAAAGAGTTCAATTCTATATCCAAGAGGCTAATAGACTCTTGATACATCTTTAGTGACATATGCATAGCTCTTACTGATGACTATAGATCAGTGAAATGACATATAATAGGTTAAAAAAAAAAGATTCCAACAAAAATGTACTTGAAGTAGTAGCTATGCAAATAGCATTGACTATTCAAGGAGATCCGGTAAAGATTCTTGACATTTTTGGAACTTGAATTGTGTTGATTCCTATCAGAATTGTTTGTGAAGATAATGTTAATTGCAATTACAAGTTAGAATGCATTTTCTCTTGGAATGAAGACCTGGGATGAGGGTATAACTACAATATAGGTTTTTTAACTCAAGAATTAATTATTACATGCATTTAAAATATGACCATTTTCACATTTGATCATTGTTTTTGTATTGATGGTTTATATTATAATGTGTTTTATTAAAAAATATAAGTCTATCTAAATGTATTCTTGATTTCGCAAGAATATTTTGTTGTAAATTGAATTGATCTATCCTCATGAAAGACCTCTCCTAGAGTGGAAAATGAAGCAATGAATGGTTTGCATATTCAAGGACTTATAGTTTCAAATACATGGCATGGTTAGAGAAGATTGAACTTAGGTGACATCTCCTTTGTTATAATCCAAATTCAAAAAATTGTAATGGACATCACAAAATTTGTATGTTGACAAATGCTTTGTTCCTAATGTTTGGCTTATTATCTTCAATTTGTTGATTATATTGTTGCTTCCACTTCTTACATCTTAAATTACTTTGTTTACATTTTATGCATGTCATGTTTCTTGGGCTATATTGATTTTATTGTTTTCAATTTGCTTGAGATACCTCAATGAATTATTGTTAATGTCTTTTATATCAATGTTTGTAGATTATTCTTTGGCCTAATAAAGTGAAGGCAAATAACTACAACTATTTCATTGTTGTATAAGCACTTGGAATAACCTAAATCAACCCCATTAGAGCTAGAACATAATTTTGACAATGTATCTATGTTAGCATGATCAACAGGATCCAATGTTTCATGATGAGAATAAATTAATGACCCATATCTAGGAATCTCATGAAGTCACTCTGTTTCATAGAAGACATAGTGATTTTCACATTGTAATATATATTGCAAACAACCTATTTTTACAATTTATGCTGCTAGAGATGGTCAAAATTACAAAAGAAATTAATAGTTTGTTGTCATTGCCGAGAGCTACAGATCCTTTGAACAGAAAATGTGGAAAATTATTATGTACTTTAAAAATATCAATATTTTTTGAGATTATTTCAACATTAACCAGCTTTTTCTTTCTCCAAAAATTCCAATAGTTTATATCCTCATTATTTGTTCATTATATGTTCTTCCAAGTAGATGAGATGTTATGTATACTCACCTGCACATATTTAATCTCTTAAAATGTATCTTAATCTCAATCTTTCAATGCACCACTAATAACTAATACAATGACAAAAGTTGAACCAACCCATTTCCAACAATGATATTTTTCACTTTAAGCTTCCAACATTTTTATTTCAAGTAGGCATTGTTGGGATATTATTATTGGCTAACAAGGGTTTATAGCATACGGAACGAAAAATATTACTTCGAACCTGCCCCGTTCGCCCTCCGCCAAAATAAAAAATAAATAATATTTTAGTTATAAAATACTAAAAAGGGGAGTGTAAAGTTTTTTTTCAATCACATGGTGAATCGATAACAGACCTAGAAACTCGCAAGGGCAGAGAAAAAAAGGATAGGGCATAAGCTAAGGTGAACAAGGTACAAGGCACTACGAATAAAACCGTGTTTTTAACTTGTAATTCAATTCATGATCCTCCAGGGCTGTGCCCATGAATGCCACACACTTTCTTTCCTCTCTTGATTCATTCTCCTGCAGCATAACTCTTTCGTCTGAAGCGAATGCATAAATGAGACTTTGGGAAAATATTATTTTGAAGCGAAATAGATAATTTACTCGAAAATTATTTTAAATATTGTTTTAACCCTTTCTATCTAAAAGTGTGTGATGTTGAGCCATATTTACTAATTTAAAATATAGACTCAAAAACATAATATGATGATCCGGAAATTTTATATAAAAATATCAAATCTACTTTATTTGATTTTGACCCACCATTTGCTAACCCTAAATACCATCCACATAAGCTACTTTTCCAATGATATTTTAGATTTTCCAAATAATTGCATTAATTAATATCTTTTGTACAAAGAAATTCAAATTTTTTTTAATAATAAATTAATTTTCGTTTTAATTAAAAATTTTATATAAATTTGAATCTATGCTGAATAAAGTTTTAATAAATTTATTATTTAATAATGAAATTTTAATTTAATTTATTTTAAAAACAATTGTTCTAAATAAAACACTCTTTTAGATAATATAAAAGAAATCAATTTATTTAAAAAAAATATTGACTTATTAACTCACACTTATTTAAAAAATGGATATGGTTGCGCAAGGTGGCGGCAAGGGAACCTGAAATACACTTTGAACCAATAAATGATAGTCAGCTGGCCACAACAAAGAGACCAGCCATTTGATTCACTCTCAGCAGCCACAGAAGGCCACGGTTTCTTGATTTGTGTATTGGCGGACATATCCAGGAACGCAGTTTCCACCAAGGTAAAAGTAGTCAAAAGAATGCAGTTGTCTATAATGAGACTTTTTGGAAGTTTTTTCGGTGAGTTTTTCTGGCCAAAATCCGGCAGCAATTTATTCGAATCTCAAGTTTGATAGCTAGTTTCTGCACAATCAAAGCGTCCCAGGGGTTTTTCAGGGTGCTGAATCCAAATATGCAGTTAAAAAACCATTTGAACTGCAACAAATCAAGATTTAACCTCAATTTCTTCGCCGTCACCGGAATCTCCAAAAAGTCACATTATAGACAACTCCCAAAAGAATTAACATGTCAAATATGTTTTATTTGATTTTGACCCACCATTACACTAACCCTGACCATGTTAGAGTATTAATACCTACGCCGTACGCCGTTCATGACTGTTCACGACGCCGACAAACCATGTTCATATGACGGCGAGATCACGGTTAGTCGCGGGGTAATCAATAATTAATAGGAATCGGTGATCTTTACTGTTCCGTCAACCTCCCCTCCCTACCAGCGGGTAAGGCGTACTTAGAGATTATAAGTGAAAGGGAGGGGAGATTCTTTGGCTCATTGATCTATGAATATGAATAATAATGACTAATGAAATAAATAAGTTTACTTTGTGAGTCTTTTTATAGTTCTAACAGACCATCATCTACAATAACCTATTTCTTTAATGATATTTTAAATTTTGTAAATCAAATATATTTAATTAATATTTCTTACATGGTGTATAATGCATAAGAAAGTAAATTCAATTCATTTGGATAAATTATTTTTCTATTTTTAAAAAAATTATATTTCTTATTAATAAAAATTTTGAATAAACTTTATTATTCCATAATGAATATTTTATTTTAAAACAACAGGTGTCATCAAAAATCTTTTAAGGTAACATAAAGCAGAACTTTAATTTATAAAAAAATATTTAAAAATTAAGATTGACTTACTAGCTCACTCTTGTCCATTTGTGCGGTAGGTGGTGGACAAGCCAAAACACGAATGACACTTTTAACGAACAAACAGTATTCATCTGGCCATAACAAAGAGGCCACTGAAGCCCATGGTTTATTGATTTGAATAACAGTAGTAGCAGTTGTCTATAATGAGAATTTTTGAAAGCTTTTTTGGTCGGTTTTTTCGGTCAAAATCCGGCAGCAATTTATTGGAATCGTAAATTTGATAGTTAGTTTCTGCACAATCAAAAAGTTCCAGGGGTTTTTCAAGGTGCTGAATCCAAATATGTAGTTAAAAAACCATTTTAACTGCTAAAAATCAAGATTTAACCTCAATTTCTTCCGCCGGCTTCCGTGACCGGAATCTCCAAAAAATCTCATTATAGACAACTCCATAACAGTATTGACCCTCAGCAGCCACTGAAGCCCATGGTTTATTGATTTGAGACGTATCCAGGAACGCAGAAAATGCAGGTACTAGCAGATTTGAGTACTTACAGCAACATTTTCTCCTGAAAATTCTATCCATACTATCATTACCCTCGGTTTTCCCAGCCCACGGAGAAGGCCCACTGGTTTTCTCTTCTCTAGTTATACCTCACGCCTATTTCTGTGCTCCCTACAAATATTCGATTGAAGTTCATTCCATTCATCAACAAACGGCCACTGATTAATCACTCCGATTTCAAGTCTTCCTGAATTCATTCGAAATATCTGGTTTTAATAGACTGAGAATTCGTCACAGATCGCGGCGCCTAGTTATCTGTGACAATTTACAGCGACAGCTCGCAGGTTTTCGATGGATCTCGCCATGGACATTTATATGGCAGAGGATTATGTGAGAAGCCGTCGCAATAAAAATACGGTGATGCAGAAACGAGACAGTAGCATTTCGTTGAACGAAAATAAGGGCGGGGAACCGAAGCAGCTCCAGCCGGGCGATAAGAATAAGTTTCCTTCTTCTACAATCAAGATTATGATGTCTACTTTTACTAGTACTGGTCGTAGCAGTAGCTGCGTTCAGGACATGTTTCTCAATTATTTTGCTCCATAGACAGATGCCCAACTGTACCCGGAACCTGAATCTGCAACTCATAATTAGCAGATATTGTGTATCAAAATATACCATATACCATATTTTGTAAAAGCAGTACTGCTTCAAATTAGATTGGTAAAGCAGATTTAACTGTATATAATACAAGCATGTTTCGTGTAAATTGAACGTTGTATATGTTATCCCTGTGATCGCACTAATGCGATGATAATATCAACATATTTGATATTCTGGAGCTGTTTGCAGATTATGTAGGAAACATGAGCATGCTTTTCTCCATTAATGGAGAGTTTCATTTAGCAGTGTGGGAACATTTATCTAGTAAAACTCCAGATTTATGTAGTAAAACTCGAGATTAGTTCTTTAAGGGGGCATCGTTATGCAGATGGCAGATTCTGAAAATAGCCTGACATCTCACAATTAGATAAGCGTCCTGATGTAAAAATAATATTCTATGATTTCTTTTGATCTCAATATTTCCAGAATCCATAGTTTTACAATACCGATTGTCCATAGTTTATAATACCCTTCCTCCATAGTTTAGAAGACTTGTCCATCAGTTAGAGCTGCAGCCACTATTTGCTAGGTGGCAGTTTGAAGTAAAAAAAAAGTCCTTTTTAGACTCACGGAAGCGATTGGGATTTCATTTCAACGGTCAAGTGAATCCTTAATTCTGGGAGTCTGTCACTCAAGTATAGACGTGCGATATTTCTGGAATCCTTTCTAATATGTCTATATTAGAAATATAAAAAATTGTGATTAGATTTATTAAATAAATAATTATTTTATTTTTAATATCTAAATTTAAATCTCTTTAACTATTTAATTTATATAACTAAATTAATATAATATAATAAAATATTTCAAAATTTACCAGGATCAAAATAAATTAATTTAAATATAAAACCACTAGATCTAAACAATTTGCTTAATCACATATGCAATCCCAAAGAAACCCTCTGTGAAACTATGAAACTCCCAAATATAAATAGTTTGATTTACAGTCTGTGCAATTGTCAAGAAAATGGACTCTGAACAATCATCCGCAAATTGACCTCATGTGACAATTTCTGGAGGGAGAAAATTTCAAAGACGCAGTACACGAATCGGTCGGTTTCTTCATAAAGACAATCAAATTTCAAATGTTGAAAGGAGAGCAACTAGCGCTTTACAATTAGGTGGGTAAGGAGTGAGTTTTTATTTTCTTCCCTCATAAAGAGTAGAGAATATTGTAATTTTATTAAATTTTTGAAAGAGCTATAAAAGTATATTCTTTCTCTATTTCTAAGACATTTGTACGAAGTTGTTTTGTTTTTTTGTTTTTACTTTATCAAATTGAAAAGAAAAATCTTTACGAAGATAATAGATACCTTTTCTAAATTGAAAAGATAGCTTTAATATTAAAAAACAGAATAATAATGTAATTGAAATTATTAAAAGGTAATTTTGGATTGTAAAAAAGAAATACCTTACTCAATGAAATGGAGTAGGATAATATTGCGAAAGGTTTAATTTTTATTTTTATCTTTTTATTACTATGTTTATTCCAATTCTAACTAATTAGTTTTAAAATATATATATATATATATATATATAAAGTAATGGTTGGAAAATACTCTCAAATTTTTAAAATATTCTAAGATAAAGTTTAGAAAAGCATTTTGGAATTTTTGATAAATTGAGAATCACCAAACATGTAAAAATTATTAATCTTTTTCTCATTTGCCACAATATTAACTTTATTGTCATCAATTACACATAATTATTTGACCCTATGTGCTAACAATTATGCATGATTCTTTCACCCATCCCTAATACTGCCATAAACTTAATGGAATAATTACGCTCAAAGGTGGTCTCGAACCTATAATTTAATGTAGCCTAATGTAAACATTTTATTATTAGTATTATTATTAATAATATTTTTTCTTTGTAAAGTTAAAGTAAGATGAAAAACTATGTTTTTCCTATGATATTCTTGTCTAATGTAGCCTATTTAAAATAATAAAATTAAAAAAAAAATTCCAGACAAAAATAACCAAATTTACTGTGTTAAATTTGATATTTGAATATTTTTATGTGGGAGCTATATATCAACATAGAAGATTCACAAAGTGACTCTTTCACGGACTTTCAATTGTGAATATTGTTAGAGGTGAGTCTTCCCGCCACAACACCAAAAGCATGTGTTATACATTACAAGATTTTATATTTTTTCTAAATGCATTTCAAATCTAACATTTACTTATGGAAAACAATAATAGATACAAGGTTTATAACATATATATGTGAATTATATTTTAATCATTGAATTCCATTTCAAACCTAACAATGTATACATTCTCTACAATTAATTTAAAAATTATAAGTGAAAATATTAAATGAAATAATTCTACTTAAATATTTTATTTTCATTTCATGTATAATTTTTTTAATACAAATTAGCTCATAAATCAAAAGATATTACACATTATATTTTTCTTGTTTCTTATAAACCAAGAGTATTAATTTCCAAAATTTATCGAAAAAAATAAAAATAAAAATAAATATTTTCACTTAATTGACTTTTCTAAATTGTAGTTTTATTAACTATCTATTTTCATATGGATGTTTAAATCTAAAGCATGAAATTTTAAAAACATTAAAAAATTGAATTCATAACCATATTTGATGATGATAATGATGATTATTAATGTCCATTAAGATCAATATGGTCTATCAGACCTTAAGAAGGTAAGATATTAATTAGATTCATTAAAATTTTATATCTATGATCAAAGAGAACAGAGAGAAGCATTCCAAACTCACTATAGTTTTGATGGCTTAACTAATCAAGAAGGTTGGTAGTGTGAAAAATATTTTAGAAATGATAATGGATGTGAGAAAGAGTTTGGAAATCCAAGAGAATATTTTTCATCTTCAACCCTCTTAGTATCACAAATGTGACAGAAGCTTGCCTCCCAAGATGTTTTGGGAATAGGCCAACACCTGGTTTCACTTCAAAGCTCACTAGATTTAATTTTTACCTTGTCAATATTCATTTTCTTCTTAGAACTAGTCAAGACAAAATGATAATTTTGGCTAGTAAGAATGGGGTTAACCTCGTTTGAGATAGAGGTGGGGTTTTTGGTTAGATTTAGAAGCAATTTTGGGGAACCTCTTGGCTTCCATGTTGTATAGCTTCTTATTATACATTAGATACCTAAAGAAAACCATGAATTCAATGGGGTAAATACTAGCTTCAATGAAGAGGATAGGGTAGGAGGTATTTCCTTTAAGAGGTCATATTGATTTTAGAATCAATTATGAGCTTATTGAAAATTTGATTCATAAATTTTAGCAGAAATAAAATAGTTGACATTCCCTGCCCCCTTTTTGCTGAATTTTAATGAATGTAATAGGTATTCCACTTTCCACGAGTAACTAATCAATTGGAAAGGCTCTTGCTAGCATGTGTTATGGTGGACACATAAGTTAACTAAATATGTTGGTGCCATATAAAATATAGCTCTGCCAATTCAATAACTTAACTAAAGTAGGTAATATGCCAAAAATTTTGGGTTTGATTTTTATTCTTTTTTTTTATGGAATTCACGGATGGGATCTTTTGTTAAATGACCACGTTCCAAACTACATATGAATGTTGAAGTTTTGAAAAATCAAGATTGGGATATGAAAACATACATATGAAAAACATAAATATGTGTTTGAGAAAATAGACAAAAACAACGAAATCATTTTGCAGAGATTTTCTTTTTTCTTTTTTTTTGTATCCTAGAGGAACCCAACAACCCACCTAACATGTAACTACTATTGAACCTATGGGGGTCTACAACCTATCCTCCTCTCATAAATCGGGTCACAGCTAGGGGATTTGAACCTTGAATATCTCATTTTTCACATTACTTCAATCACCAATTGATCTACCACCCTCGAACTAGAGAAATCATTGTTAATACTCTTGATGCATCTGTGATACTCTTATGGTATTCGTATTTGACTGATTGGATGTTTAGTGGGAAAAATACATTGCATCTTATATGAAATAAGCGAAATGGATAACAACTCAGTGCATTCCTACATTTGATGAGCATATGAAGGATGACATATCCAATTCTGGGATGTGTGTATTAAATTTGTATATGCTTCTGTTAATGGTGGAACTTCTATTGGTAGACACTCTAGAGAAAATAATCTCTCCATCCAACATCCATGAGCTTGTAGAATTGACAACATACTAGTTGACGACAAAAATGTTTTTGAGCTATAACATTCTAACACATGGCTAATAATTTCGAGAAATTTACTCGTTTTGCTAATAATTTTATGATTTTTTGGTGATCAAGTCAAAGAATGATCATGGGGAGTTTTCTTCGGGTATAAATTGTTACTTGAAAGAGAACCCTAAATGTACAAAGGAAGATGCAATGAATCATTTCATTGGGCCTCTTGGTGTGAGAGATCTGAAATTAAATTGGGATTTTGTAAAGCATGGCGTCCTGGCGCTTTATCTTTAGTGCTTATCCTTCAACATTGCACGAGGCCTCCAATTCATCCAAAAACATAGAGATGGATTTGACATTTCAAACAAGGAGATGAAAGGGAAGATAAGCAAAATTCTTATCGAAAGGTTCCACTTTGACTTTACTTATTGTGACTTCAAATCAAATACACCACCCAACTTATTGTATATTATATCAAAATAATATATTTATTATTTTATATTAATATGATTTTTTAAAATTTTAACTTTGATATGTATCATGAAGTAACTTTTTTGATGTTTATAATGAATTAATGCCTATCAATATTTACAACCATTTAATTTATATTGGTACATTAATTTTATAAATCTAAAAAATTATAACACTTCTTTAATTTGGTTGCTTCAAAATGTAGAGACCATCTATGGAAAAAGGGTTCTATGAAAATTATGGATTAATGGTGTCCCAACAAATTTCTTGAGGGAATTTAGAGGTATTTGAAAGGGTTGTTCTTTGTTTCCCTTATTGTTTATGGTGGTTATTGATGGGTTGAGAAGGAAAATTATGGAGGAAGGTTGAGGGTCTCTTCTATGGTTTACAGGTAACTAGAAATGCCTCTGTTATAGACTTGATGTTTGTTGATGATGTGCTCTTATTTAGATAGGTTTCCACAGACCAATGGAAGTCCTATTTCACAACATAATGAATTTTGGGGACTTTTTAGTTTACATATGAATAACCTTAAATTTTTCCTTATTCATGTGTCTCATAAGCTAGACATTATATCACAAATTGCTAACATCTTTGCTATCAACAAAACAACCCTTGATGAAGGTTTCACTTACCTTGGATTCAAGCTAAAGCCTAATAGATATTGTCTTAGGGATTGAAAATGGATCGTTAACAACTTTGAGTGCAAGTTATCTTGGTGGGTTCATAGGTGGTTATCTATTAGAAGTAGATATACCCTAGTGCAATTGATGCTCCAGAACATCACAATTCTCTTGATGCACTTATTACTATTACCTTGAAAAATCAGAAACAAAACTAGCACCATCATTGCTAATTTCATTTGGTTTGGTAATATGGGTGAAAAGAAAATACACCTAGCCTTCTTGGAGGAGATTTCAAAGATGCAGAGATTTAGTGGTTGGGGTATAAAAGACCTAAACATTTTTGGCTAGGCTTTACTAACTAAGAGATTATGAAGGGTAGTTTCTAGAAATGATATATGGAAATTGATTATAAAATGGAAATATATGAGAAGGTTTTCTTTTATTTTTTGGTATAGATTAGGTGTTATCTCAACATGGAATGGTTCACAGATTTGGAATAACTTCATGAAAGAAAAAATATGAATTTTCGAAAATATCCTATAGTGGCATAGGCTCAAAATTGGTATTAATACCATCCAAAAGATGTTGGGATACTTCTGTTTTCCTCTAGAGGTTACACAAATATTACATGACAATGGCCTTTTCTTCATCTCCTAGGTTCATGCTGAATATGATTTGATGCACATATACCCCATTTGGAAGGATGCTATGGTGGTTGGACTATGTGGAGAGAATGCAGAGGTATGGGATCTATACATACAAGATCTGAGTTCAATTGATTGTCTCTAAAGTGTACAAGATGTAAACTCTAAGGTCCTTCATGGCCTTTAGAAGGGAATATGCTTTTTTTTCCATGATTTGATATTTAAGTGGAGCATATCTAAGGGCTTTGCTAAAGAAGGCTATGGGTTTTTCACATCCCTGGTCATCATTTTGGAGGAAGACAACAACAATTTTATGTTCTGATGCAAATGGGAATATGATAAAGTCTTTATCAAAATTGGGGCTTGTGAGGACTAGTGTTTGAGTTGAAGCTTGTTTGATTTCTTCAAAGGCTTGCTTAGTTTCCATTGTCCACTTAACCTTGGAGTCTTTTTTGAGCATGTTGTTCAAAAATCTTATTAGCTCAACCAGGTTTGGTATGAATCTTCTTAAAAAGTTGATTTTTCCCAAAAAGGCTTGTAGTTATTTAATGCTTCTGGGGTGAGGGACCTGTAAGATGGCTTGTATTCTGTCTGGGTCAATTCTAATGCCTTTTTTGGAGATGATACGCCCCAATAATTTTCCTTCTTCTAGGCCAAACAAAGATTCCTTTGGATTTAATGATATACCATATTTCCTGCAAATTAAGAATACTTGCCTTAGATGATCTAGGTGCTCTTGATCCGATTTGGAGAAAGCTGCAAGGTCATCTAGGTAAATGACTAAGAAGTCATGGATTTCTTTAGCAAAAGCAATATCCATGGCTCTTTGAAAAGTTGCTCCTGCATTCTTGAGTCCAGAAGTCATTTTCACATATTTGAATGTTCCCCAAGGGGTTGTGAAAGCAGTTTTATCGTGGTCATCAGGGTGCATTAGGATTTGATTGAAGCCTGAAAATCATCTAACAGTGATATCCTTGATGCACCCACTACCCTTTCCAGGATGTGATCCATTTTGGGCAAAGGGTAATTATCCTTTAAAGAGACTTTGTTCAAATTTCTTAAGTCAACACATAACCTTATCTCCCCCTGTCTTCTTTCTATTAGGCACTAAATTTGAGACCCATTCTGAGAATCTAATTGGATCTATAATCCTAGCTACATACATTCTCTTACCTTCTTTCTCAATCAAAGGAAGGAGCACAGGGTTGAACCTCCTAAGTTTCTGTTTGAAAGGTTTTTGGTTTTCTTTGAGAGGTATTGTGTGTTGGATTATTGCAGTATCATAAGACTTTAGGTCCTCATAACTCTATGCAAAGACATCATGAAATTCTTTGAACAATTCAATATACTTGAGTTTTTGGTCAGGAGGCAGAGCTTTGGACAATTTTATCATTTTGGGATTTTCTGCAGTTCCTAAATTACAATCCACAATTTCTGAGTTTAATGGTTGTATTTTAGGTTTCCTAGAGATGTCATTTGAATCAAAAATGTCCTCTAAAAGAGTGAGGCCTGTAGGTAGAAAATTATCCTTCAACTCAATAACTTCACATTCTGCTGCAATTGCATCCTCACCTTCTTTTTTCTGAAGTTGCTGTAAATCTGTTATAGTGAATTTGGTGGGATGTAGAGGTTGGTTGGTTGCTTCAGCAAAGAAATGTGCTTCAACTTTGTCCATTTGGTTGCTTTCCTCTATATTGTTCGTATCCATTTTTGTGCCTGTGAAATCTTCTTTCAAAGTCAGGAAATTGTTGATTTGTGTATCATTTTCAAACACCTGCTAGTTTTTGACATTATCTGGCACTGCAGGTCTATGTTTTATTTCACTAATGAATAGGTGATTAGGCTTGAATGGCAATTTGCAAGTGCTTGCAAAAGTTGCTAGACTATGGGCATGCAGATTTTGATTCCTTGGAATCTTGGTCAGTTGGGTATCAAGAAAGGTGTTGAGAATTTCCATTGTAGCAGCTCTATATGACCTCAGCCTAAAATCATTTATGATGAAGTTACCCTTTATTTGTTGAATGATGAGGTCAAATTCTCAAAATTGATATCCAAGCTACACCTAAGTTTTTTATCACTTTGAGTCCTAAAAGGAGGGCTTCATACTCGACCATGTTGTTAGTGCACCTGAAATTTAATCTAAATGCATGTCCCTCAGTGTGGTCATCCTTCATATTGTGTATACAAACCCCTGCCCCTACTCCTAGCTTATTAACAGATCCATCAAACTCTAAATACCATAGTGTCAAGCGGAAAGAGTTATTTTTGCGGACAAAACTAACCTCCCTATGAGTCTAAGACTCTCTAGTGACAAACAAGATAATTAAGAGCAATCCTTCTCTAAACATGAATTATTCTATGAGAAACCAAGTGTTTTTCGATCCTACCTCAAGTCTAACGCTTGTTGTAGCAGTCCAACCTCGCTGATCCAGATGAGCTCCTCCTTCACTTTGAAACCTGCATACACTAACAATCAAATGATTACATAACACCTGAATATTCCATAAAACAAAGCATATTCAACATATAGACCAAGGAGTATATGAAACAATTCATTAACAACAAATCATTGAGAAGAATGGACTTATTTGTATTAAGGAAACAAAAAAGAAACCATTACAACCTGAGCCTTGGTGTTGTGCAAGTTCCTCCCAGGGTCCAGCAAGAGTTTTCCTCTACTTTGACAAGCTCACCCACTTCCAAATGAAACAAGAAAGGATGGTAATCTCTCCTCACAAGCTTACAATGGAAGTCCTAATTCCAGCAGCATCTACCCTTTGGAATGTTCAGCTTTCAACCTCCCCTCCTCTGGCCCAATGCCTGTATTTATAGTGTTCTAGAGGAAGTTATTCAGTTCCAACATCAATGGGATACTCCCTCTTTTGGATGGGGTAGCTCCTCTCTTGATGGGATAAGTTCCTCTATCATAGGGATGCATGAACCATCTGGAGGCGCTCAATACACGTCAAACACTCTTCTAGAAAGCTCTAGAAGTGACCACAAGTAACTTTTTTAAGATGAAACTCGCGCCTTTTGACCTTTACAGGAGTAAGCACCCATCCCTTGACTTACAGAGCGTACAAGTACGCAGGTACAATGAGCTCGGGATGTGTACATGCAGGCAAGGTAGAGAGAACCTGCGTACCCAGAGATAAACATGATTTTTAATGACTTTCTCTCTTTTTTGAAGTTTGACATGAAGAACAGAGGTATAAGGCTTGACAAGGAGGATAATATGACTATTGATGGAGCCATATTAACTGCAGATAGTCATGGTGAAATATTTCAGTGTAACACGAAGCTTGGGGGATTGCACCAGCAAAGGCTGTTGTTTGGAGATCAACGTAACTTCCTCTGATACCTTAACTAGTAGACCTAGGGCGTAATTACCCTAGTTTGTTTTCGGAAGGCCCTTATTATTCACTTTCTTGTATTTTGGTGTCCAGTCCTAATCACCTAGAGCGGAATACTTGGACGTTATTTGAGTGCTGAATTTTTTTAGGGAATTTTTTAGTCTATGTTCTATGCTCCTAGTTGACCTAGCTTTCAATTTCTTGAGTCTTTAAGTCTATTTTATTAAATAATTCAATGTGGCTGACCGATTGCTTAGACGGTCCCGCAGACTTCGTGGGCTTTCACCTACAAGTCCAGAGCCTTCTTGTAGAAGGCGTAGGAGTGATATTGCCAGTGGGTTTCACCCAGTGGCATTCAACACATCGGGGATTGATCCTCTGCTTGGAGGCATTAGTGTACAAGATAGGCATGTTACTACTACAGAGCCAGAGAGGAACACCCCAGTTCTTTCTCAAGTTCTCTTCTAGTCGGAAGATAATATCGAGGTAGAAGAACTTTCAGAGCCATTAGCAGCTCCGAATTCTCCTTTGCCTTTTAATTATCTCAACGTAGTGTTATACGGTGGGACTCTGACACATAGACCTTCAAGTCCAGGTCCACACACGCATATCCCTTTGATGATCACTGCTGGAAGCATGGCATCCACCACGAGTGCTACAAGTATGCAAACTCCTATATCAGTACAAAGGGGAGGAACCATTTCCATCCCTTCTACATCTTTATTTGGGTCTACTGCTAGTACATCCTTGTTTGGGACTACTTCCATTCTGTCGACGAGTGGAAGTTCCCAAGTGCAGGCATCCAGTTTTGGATTCTTCCCTTTTGGTATGCCTTCTCAAGGTATTCCTTCAGTTCCATTAAGTGTACCATTAACTGCCTCCACATCCATGATGAGTGGATCAAAATCTTTTCAGGGTTTTCCTTTTGGAAGTGGTCATATACCACATTCCAATTCGACAGTAAGATCTATGCCTTTTTCTTTCATGAGTCAAGGCAGAAATCCCTTTTAGGGTTGGACTAATCCTGCGGTTAGTGGCATGGGAACTGGGAATCCGTTTTTCGGACAACAAGGGAATATGCTGTACTTCTTGGTCAGTTCATTTCGATGTTTTCCACCCTTGGAACCCTTACCAAGGGTTGCCACTCTGTATAATAATTCGTTAGGGGGAAAATTCGCTGGTTACGAATGTGTTTTGGCTGGAGTTGGTCAAAATTTGAGTTTTGCTGGACCACAAGGGTCACCTTTTGGTTCAGTACGTTCTACCAGTTACTTCAAGCAACCTGGTGCCTTTCAAAATCCAGGTTATTCTTTTCAGATTTTCAGGAACCCCGCCCAATCTGGGTGGAATCCCCAAGGTCCTCCGAGACTTTCATTTCTGGCCACGCTCAATCTGTCAGACTTAACTAAGTTAACAAACGATCTAATCAGATACAATCTAGCTTGGCCTTTGGTCCCAACTAAACTTCCATCGGATATCCAAAAATTCAAAGGGAAGAGTGGGGAAGACCCGAGCAACCATATAACCACATTCCATTTATGGTGCTCATCGAACTCCCTCATCGATGACTCGATTAGGTTGAGACTATTTCAACGCACCTTAACTAGCAATGCGGCTAAATGGTATATAGAGTTGCCAGGGGGCACCTTTACATCTTTCATCGATTTGACTAACATTTTCTTAAACCATTTTCAGTTTCTTGTCCGTTACGAAGCCAGAATTGAACTTCTGGCCAATTTTCATCAGGACATGGCCACTCACATTTATGACCATATTTAGGAATGGAGACAGAGAAAGAGGCTTATCAAAGTTGAAATTCCACATAAATTCCATCTCAAATGGTTTTTAAAATAATTACGACCCAAGATCTCCAAGGATGTTTCTATGTTTGGAGTATATTCTGAAGAGCAGGCTATCTTTTGCTCCCAGCAGTTAGAACTGATATATTCCTAGTATGGGACCCTTCAGAAGATCTTTCTTGATGCTCCTAGATCCACGGTTGATGTAGCCAAACCAAAGCCAGCCCACATGCTAACGGTATTCTTGGATATTGATGTGAATGCGGTGAAACTTCTATGCCAATTGCAATAGCTGTCTATACAAACTGCTTCTTCCAATCAAGCTGCACCATCTACTACTCCACCTTCTCAACCTTCTTCTGTAAACGTCGTTCAGGCTTCTAACCCCAAAAGAAGTCAAAATTCTGATGGGAAGAAGAAAGGACGAGGTAAAAAGAAGAATCAAGATGGGAAGGGTAATGCGAATAAGCCCAACAATAATGCTGGT
Source organism: Pinus taeda (assembly GCA_000404065.3). Taxonomy (NCBI): domain Eukaryota; kingdom Viridiplantae; phylum Streptophyta; class Pinopsida; order Pinales; family Pinaceae; genus Pinus; species Pinus taeda. Next base: position 41,054 of record APFE031539773.1, read on the forward strand.
GAGGGTGGAAAAGAGTCTAAGAAGAAAGTTAAGTTTCCATGCAAGCTATGCAGTGGAGACCATTTGACTCATCTCTACCCAAAAATTCAAGATGATCAATGCTTGTTAGTGCAGCAAGCGTCTTCTAGCTCCCAAGCTATCTTAACTAACCCTTTCCCCCAAGGGCAGCAGTTGCTTGCTGGCGTCAATTAAAACCTTGGTACCTCTGCAGGGGGCAGCCAGGAGGGGGACAATTCCTCAAATGTTTTCATGATGGGTTCTCACGTCAATGTGGCCACACAGTCATGTGATTATGGTGAAGCTGAAACATCCAAGGATAAATTCGTTCCCGAAACTACGGATCCACTTCATATTGAGCGACCCTTTGTCGAGTCTATACCTCAGATACCGAAAGGTTTTTCCAAACGCGTGACTATCAACCCTAATGCTAGGGCAGCCCAAAATTACTCCATTATTGAGGATCTGACTCAAAGTCCATGTGCTATGTCTACTTTAGAGGTACTCCAGTTGTGTCCAACTCAACGAAGTGCTTTGCTTTTAGCGATAGGGGTAGTTGATCAAAACAATTCTTTAGTGCTCACTTTTGACATGCTTAATGCCAAAAAGAGACTCCCTCATCATATGGATTTTTAAATAAAGTCTACTACCAGAAAACTAACATTTTTCGAACTGTGATTGATGAGGGAGCTTCCATGTGTGTCATGTCGATGTCACGTTGGAAGGCCATTGGATCGCCTTCGGCTGTTCCTTCACCTACACTCTTGACAAAATTTGATGTTCATTCTCATAGGCCACATGGGATTATCTCGGCCTTTCCTATATGTGTTGGAGGATAGGTCGTTAACATCGAAGTAGAAATATTTAATGCCAACCTAGATTACAATCTCCTATTAGGACAAAATTAGATTTATGAAATGGATGCCGTTGTTTCGACTCTATTTCAAGTCCTTTGTTTTCCTCATGAGGGGAAATTGTTAAGGTTGATCAATTGGATTATTCTCCAGTTGACCATTGAGAAAATTCACATTCTACTATTCCGTTGGTGGATAACCCCCGTCAACCTATCAATAATCTAGGAGTTGGGATGTATTCTTCATTGATGGGTATGTTTGATTTTCTTATTCCTATAGCTAGAATCAATGTCATTTCATCCTCTAAAGAGTCTTCACGGGAAGAGTTCTTGCAGACTCATTATTTTTCAGACCCTTGGAAATTGCCTTTGCCTACTACCACATTAGATGAAGGACAAGTTGGTGGAATGGAATTCCCTATGTCTGCAGCAGAGCTTAGATATCAGCCTATCATTAACTCTATAGATGACCATCCTACTCCTTTTTCAGATGAGGAGTTAGATGGTGATGTGGCCCCAGCTTGGACCCTTGACTCTACTTCTGCTATGGATTGCTTAGATATAGTTTTACCATATGAGGAAGCAATCTTAGAAGCAATGATGAGTGTAGATCGACCTTGGGAAGACTTACATCATCATTCATATTTTCTTCCCCCATTGCGAGAAGTCGAGTCCAGGTTTTCCAATCTACTGACTAGCGATGTTTGTATGGTTTCAAACCCTTTGGCTCCAACACACATTCATGCCGAAGGTAACATGTCGGTCATTTCAAAAACCGTATCGATAAACATCTCTAGGAACCCTAATGTGATAGAAAATGTCTTCATCGGAGCCAAGTGTTCCCCTGAAGTGATTCAAATTTACATCGACCTCTTTAAAGAGTTTCGGGATGTATTTGCTTGGTCTTATGAAGAAATGCCTGGTATTGATCCATCCATCGTTCAACATGAGATCAAGATGTATGAAAACGCTAAGCCAATTTGTTAGAAGCTTAAGCCAGTCAATCCTAGGAAAGCAACAACTATTAAAGCTGAAGTAGAAAAGCTGCTTAAGGTGGGTTTTATATACCCCATTCCTCTAACAGATTAGGTTTCTAATCTAGTTCTAGTTGATAAAAAATAAGGAACAATCCATGTATGCATTGAATTTAGGGATTTGAACAAAGCTTATTCGAAAGATAATTACCCCACACCATTTATTGATCAAATCATTGATGAATGTGCGGGTAATGAGATTTTTTCCTTCATGGATGGATTCTCTGGTTATAATCAGATATCTATCCGTCCAAAAGACTAGCATAAGACAACTTTCATATGTCCTTGGGGTACCTTTGCGTACAAAAAGATGCCTTTTGGTCTCAAAAATGTTGGAGCCACGTTTCAGTGGGCCATGTCATATGATTTCCACGACATTAAGCATGTCATCGAAGTATACTTGGATGATTTAGCTGCTTGTTCTTGAAAGAGAATCGATCATCCTGGTCACCTTCAGTTGGTTTTTGAAAGGTCGTTTTTACAAGATCCAGTTGAACCCAAATAAATGCATTTTCGCGGTTACATCTAGTCGGTTGTTAGGGTTCATTGTGTCAACTGAAGGGATTCGATTTTATCCCTTCAAGGTGGAGGAAATAGTTCAGTTGCCTCCCTGTCGTCCATCCGTCAACTTCAAAACCTTCAGGGGAAGGCAAATTTCTTGAGACGGTTTATAGTGAACTATGCTGAGATAACTAAAGGGTTAATGCATTTGCTCAGGAAAGGAGTTCCATTTCTATGGGATGACTTTGTGTAATGATATTTTGATGCCTTGAAGCAGGCATTGATCTCTACCCTGCTTTTGAGTCAACCAGATTATGGTAGAGATTTCCTTTTATATCTTGGAGTTGCATAATCAACCATAGGTATGGTTCTGGTTCAAGAAGATGATGCTCTCACGGAGCATGTCATTTACTACTTGAGTTGAGGCTTGGTAGGCCCTGAACTATGCTATTATTTGGTTGAGAAATTAGCCTCGGCAGCTGTCCATGCTGTCTAGCGGCTTCACCATTATATTCTGCTACGCAAAACATTTGTCTTAGTGGTGGTCAATCCTTTCCAATTTCTCCTCAGTAGGCGAGTGATTGGGGGAAAATAAAATCGATGGATTGTTATTTTACAATAATTTGATCTCGAGTTCTTGTTGGCCAAGTCTAACAAATCATTGGTTTTTGCAGAATTAATTTCCAAGCTGCCTTGTGGAGAGGATATTGTTTGAGGAAAGTTTTCCCACTGAACATTTGTTCCTCATCTCTTCATAAGATCCCTGGTATGGAGATATCATAATATATCTCTAGACTTCGAAGTTCCCTCCTGCTGCCTCTAAGGATGAACATTGAAAATTACGTCACCTGGCTAAGAACGATGTCATCATTAGTGATACATTATATCACCGAGGGGTTGATTCAATCCTTAGGCGTTGTTTAAGCTTAGAGGAAGCAAATTCTGTGCTTAATGATTGCCATAGTGGAGCTTGTGGCGGTCATCTTTTAGGGCTTGCTACAACCCAAAAAATATTGCATTCAGGCTACATTTGGCCTTCGCTTTTCAAAGATTGTATTGAAGCGGTCAAACATTGCCACCCTTGTCAAGTCTATACTGAAATAATGTGCATGCATCCAGCTCCTATTTTCATTGTTATCACTGTTGGTCCTTTTACAAAGTGGGATATTGAATTTACTACTTGTAATCCGCCTTCAGCAGTGAATCACAAGTACATTATTATGGCCGTAGACTACTTTACGAAGTGGGCTGAGGCCATGCCCACTTATAAAAACAATAGTGAAACAATGACATTGTTCCTCTTCAATCAAATTATTTCACGATTCGGTATCCCAAGAGAGATTGTCACTGATCATGGTAATCATTTCCAAAACCAACTGATGTCTGAATTGATTCTTAAATTGAGCATACGGTATGAGCATTCATCTCCGTGTTATCCTCAGGCCAATGGCCAAGTAGAAGCTATGAATAGGTCCCTAAAGATGATCCTATAAAAAAAAATTGACAAAAATCGCTCCAATTGGCATCTCATGTTGTATCTAGCTCTCTGGGCATACCAAACTTTGGTAAAGACTGCCACTGGTTTTACACCTTTTCAGTTAGTTTACGAGCTGGAATCTATATTTCCTGTTGAATGTGAAATTCCATCTCTTAAGCTAGTTGTTGAGCTCCTTCCAAATATCTCTAGTCTCGAAAGCGCCTCCTTCATCTGGAACATCTCAATGGGCAGCGTCGAGATGCCACCAAAATAAATGAGGCTCATAAGAAAAGGGTTAAAACTTAGTACGATAGAGTTGTCTGTCCTCGAGTCTTTTCTGAAGGTGACCTTGTCTTGGTCTATGATCAAGATAAAGATGCCTTGGGGGTAGGAAAATTCAAGTCTATGTGGTATGGTCCCTTTATAGTAAAACGAGTTTTAGATAAAGGGGCTTATGAATTAGTCGATTTTGAAGGGAACAAGTTGGCGGATCCCCGAAACGGGCTCTACCTCAAGAAGTACTTTGGCTAGGTTACGGCCGAGGAATAGCTTATTTTTATATTCTTGTATTTTTGTACATATCTTATTGGGAATTTTTTGTGATATCGACACTTTTTTGATTTGCTTTGGTAGGTGATGATGGATGACTTGGTCTATTTCGAATTTTCTAGTCGGCACACTCGGAACCTCGCTTTCATAGCTTGGGTGATTTATTATCCAACTGGTTAGTTGATGGTATCAAGGGGAGTATGTATTGGTCCAACGTCAAATAATATGGCCGAGTATACTGCCATCATTAATTTACTATCCGAAGCTATTTCTTATGGAATCAATTAGTTGGTAGTCTATCTTGATTCACAACTGGTAGTGTCACAATTGAATAACATCTATCGAGTTCAAGATCCTTGTTTATATCGCCAATATTTGAGAGTGAGGGTGTTGCAAAAATCATTTATTTATGTTACTTATTTGCACATTCCACGATTTGATAATTCATTAGCAGATTCTATCGCTAATCAAGATTTAGATTGGCACATCATTCATTCATCAAGATAAAATCAAACATAAAAAATCTGGAACTGTATATCTATATCTATATCTATGTATGTATATATATAATATTATATAATATATATATATATATATCATAAAATCATCCGTGTGTACATAAATTGTTTCAAAAAGAATATACAAAATCAGGACTAAAATGCCCATAATCATGTCCATTACATCTAATGACCTGGCTCAGGATGAGCAGCTAAGTAGGAGACCACTTCTTTGGCCACACATCAAAAAAGGTGAACCCAGTTGCATGGCACTCCTACGACGCGGTGCTACATATCCTTTGGTAGATCTTCTATGGCCTCCATCGGTACTCGGTGAGTCAATATCACCAAGTTTCGTTGGACTGCATAAAAGACTCTCTAAGTCTCTGCAGCCACCTCTTCGACACCTCTTCTTGTGCTGCGGAAATCTGTCTGGTCGTACCAGACCCACATCTAGAACATGATCATGATATCAGTCATTTAATCCCATCAAAAATATCTTTAAGTTCATTTTTCATATTTCAAAAACATAAAATCTTAAAATTGACAAAACTTAAAAAAATGGTTACCTATTTGTCCCCATGCCGCATCTGGTGGCAACATCAGATCTGTATCTCCCCTAAAATCAATTCTAGCATAGGGATAGTCATCTACAACGATGATTTGCTATTCCCACCAGGAGAAGAAATCATCATCAAAAGCAATCCTCGGTACGTCTCCACCTCCAAGGTGTTTCATTAGGTCGACCCATCTACCCATTCGTGGATCTTGGGGGCTACTGATAGGAACTGATACTCTAGGATGTAACCATGGAACCTTCTTGAAGAAGAAGAAGCACAAAATGGTCCCATACCCAAAGTTCTTGGTCTGTCCTTTCTGAATGGAGGATAAATTACTCTTCATCTTGGTCAGAAGAGGTGTACATCAGTCGAACACAGTGGTGAGACAATCTACAACTAAGCTCATGGATAGTCATGACACTTGGTGCAATGAGGCCAATCTGTTTACCCTGGCTATGGTGAACAGAATGATCCTTAAGGACAAACTCTCTACATATTTGATTGGAATTTGGCTTCCAATATTCTCCAGATGCCCCAGACAATATATATGCACGTAGTCTTCCACTGAAAGACTACCTCGTGATCGTCCTATCGAATGCACCACTTCTCCCCTACGGGAGAGTCCAGTAATAAAGTAAATATCTTTTATCTCTATCCTTAAAGGCATTTAATCAATAATGAACGCATCATCTTCAATTCTCCAGTAATGGATCAACATTTCAAACAAGTGGGTGTTTGCCTTCATATTTGGCATTTTGAAAATTTTTAATAAAACGCATCCTGTCTAGGCATCCAAGGCCTGTTGATCATTCATAACCTCATCATCAATAGTAGCATGCTCCCTTTCCCTCCAAGTGATTGTCATGCTCAAAGAAAATCAAGTTTAACCGTTAGATTTTTATGTTTTAAATTCAAACTACGTATATGCAGGGTTAGTTCATATACATTCACGTGTAGGGCCTACATATACATGAGTTTCTCATAACCAACCCATGTATACGCTGCGATGGAATTTTTGACATAATTTACAACAGTAAAACCTCAATTTAAATTTCTAAAAACAATCACAAATTGATGCAAGCTAGATTTGGGGGTTACTTGGTGATTTTGAGACAATTTGAATGGTCAAATTCTTTGAGGGGAAAGATCGCTTCTTTTTCTCCACAACTTTTGCTCTCAGCACAAATGGTAACAATAGTGAGTCAAAAAACTATTTTATAAGCTTTGTAAATGTAAAATTTTTTCAAAACTTGATTTTGTTTTGTCTCATGTATCTTTTAACTAGGGAGCTTAGAGTGTCGAGAATGGGTTGTTTTTCAGGACATTTTGGATGCTTTTTCAATAATTTCGAGTCAGTTCCATGACTGCTGATCTGTCATGGCAGGTATTGTTTACTCACTGGCATATAGGTTAGGGAAGCCATCTTTCTGTTGAATTTTTCATACTAGCCTCCATTTTTCGATACACTTGCCATAGGGTCGATCCCAATGTGTTATGGTTCATTAAATCATATTCACTCATTGATTTTTTAAATCATGATATGATGGTAGAGCCATCCTTTTCAAGGGCATCATTGTTAGAACCTCACTGAAATTGGTTGCCCATGTTGCTTCATTGAGTAGGCTCAGGAGTCCTCTCTAGTCCTGCCATGACTTGTGTGTTGAAGACTCATTCCTCTTTGCTTCTTCATTTCGTTCTGGCCTTATACCCTAGAGGCTCCTTTGTGTTGAGTTGTACTACTACATTGCGTTTTGACCATTCACACCTTTTGGCCTAGAGCTAGCTTCACTTGGACTCATGTTTAAGCCACTTTTTGACCATGTCTTCTGAAAAATTCAAACTTGTAATCCCTTAGCTTCTGCAACTTGACACACCCTCAGTCCCATGGAAGGAACATCCCTTTGAGTGTCCTTGACCATTTTGCCTCCCTGCATTGAGCATAGGAATGTTCCCATCCCAGGAACTAGATCATATGTTTCCCTGACACTCATTCTTTCCAATGTACTATAGAGTTCTTTTATTCTTTTTCCAGTTTAAAGAAAAAGACAAAAAAGTTACATATTCCAAAAAAGAGTGGGAATGGGACAACATTTCCATTTATTGTTGGCAGCTAGAGTCAACTGTGTCACCCTTGAACAAAGCACTTAAACAAAGCATCTCCTCCATTTGGGTGGGATTTAGCTTGACTTAGGTACGCCTTAACATTGTTATTGAGTCAGTTCTACTCTGATTGGTTATCTCTTCCAATCATATGGAGAGTTCGTTCATGCCTCCTGCATGGCGAACTTATACAGAGTCATCATATTCTGCCACATGGTCATCATTGAGTTGTGCTTTTGTTCAAGGGAAGTAAGCCTGATTCGACCTCTCTACGATGTCTCTTGACCTATTTTTTAGTCGGCCATCCCGAGTTGTTAGTGTCTTGTCTATCATCACATCAGTTATATTGGTCCTTTACTCGTGCCAGTTTGAGAAGGTCTCCATTGACTTCTTGTTGGAGGGTCTTGTCCTTATTGATGACGGCATCTTGCTCTGAGGATAGGCCTAGAGCCGCACCCTGGCCCTATTTTCATTATTGATAGGTCACCTTTTGCTCAGCATCGATCAATATCATGGGTCTTTGACTGAGTGGTTTCCCTTGTGTTCGACATCAGCTTACATTATCACACATTGGGATTTGTGTAGTGCCTTGGTTTCCATTTGACCCTATTGGTGGATTCCTCGCCTCTGTGTCAGCTTTCATTATTGGTTGTTTTAGAGGGTTTCTATTGTGTGCTAGCTACATCATGTGTACACAAGAAACATTCTTCGGTGAGGTTACTACATATTTTTTCATTTGATTCCTTCCGCATTATTTTCCTACAAGTTACACTCATGCTAAATTGACGAAGGATGCGTTAATGCCTTCCTTCTAGCAGATCTTTCCCTATTGACTACATCTCATTGCTTTGGTGCAAAGGTCTAGAGTCCATTTCATAGTACCTTGACGTTTGCAGTCATCAGTGGCAGATCCTTTGCTATCGATAGTGGGAAACCATCATTGTCTCCTGATTGATAGATTCTTACAAGTGTTCGACTACAACTCATTTATTCGCACTTGTTAGATTGTACTGGGTACCTTAACTCTCATTATCATTATCAGTGAGTAGTCTCGTGTTTGTTAACGGTATACATCAATGATCAGTAATCAAACGATTTCTCACATGGTCAACTTTAGATCATTTATTCCCATTATGTAGAAATGTACCGCAGTAGTTGGTGAAGACCTCGGGTTGCATCAACATTCTTGGGTTCACTTGTCAGTTGCTCCTATTGCTGCTAGTTGACACCATTCCACATCATATGTTGCAGTCATTCACATCAACATCCTATATGCTAGCATTCGAGTTGCGATGTAGTACCATATTATTCCATCATGTTCATTTGGTACTATTGGGATCAGTTTTTGACATCAGTGATCAACGTCATCTTTTAACTTCATTGATCATCTTCTTATATGTGATATTCAGACATGTACTTATTCGATTGTGATCAAAAGATCCATTATGTACATTTAGTTCCTTATACTTGTATACATAGTGGATCCACTTGTACTTGATATGTGGACATGCTTTACTTTCTTTGAGCATGGGTATGCCTACCTCAGATAGTTGTTTCTTTCTGATCTTCTTTTGCTGGCTTGGCAGGCTGAAATCTTGTGAAGTCCTTCTTGGTTTTTGACAGGTTTCTTTCTGTATACTTAATACATTTCAGCCATCATGTTCCCCTTCTGACCTCATATATTAAGGGGCATCTGTTATAGCTCCAAATACCACCTTATGTGTTTATGATGCTTGGTTTATGGCCTAGGGCAACCCCTCCTTCCAGACTTGGTCCAAATATTCAAAAAAACAGTGTTTTACTCCCTATACGTGACTTTTCCCTATATCAAACGCGTGTACACGTGGGTCAGTCTATACCCAACCCACGTATATGTCTTAAAACACTTAAAAAAATTAAATTTCCTTAACTATGGGCGGAGATCATGGGTTTTACCTATTGATTACCTATTAGTGCCTGTGGACCAACTGTTCCCAACTGTTTCCCAACTAAAAAAATACTTTGGGAGAAGTATAAAAAGACTTCAATGGGAAGGCCTTAAGGAGGAGATAAAATAGAGAATTACTCTGCTGAGATTATCCCCTAATCAACTCTGAAGATCCTTGTGCTTCAAGCACTTCCCCAAGTTCAGGAAACCCTTGTTTCCTTGAGAGTTGATATCCTTTCACTTGTGGGAGATATCCTTGTGTTGGTTATGGAAGGAGCCTATTGAAGACCGGGACTGGATGAACCTAGAGGATGGTTCTGCTTGGAGTCAGAAGAGGAAGACTCATGTGAACTCTTTCTATGTTCTGATTATAGTTATCTGCAATAAAATAAACAATGTCTTGTCCCTCATATCAACTTTGTTCATGCATCTAATGTTATTGTTACGATTTATGTATGAATGACTATTTCAATGTATAACTAACCATCTATTTATATGCTATAAAGTTGATTTCACTATAATGCTTTATCTATATGCTGTTGTGTGTCTTTGAATTGGTTGTTTTATAGGTTCAAAGATTGTGAGGAGTTGCAGAGGGTTTGAACCCTGGCTGGAACTACTCGAATGAAGGACCCCGATATGTACATCCTCACGTAGTTTGCTCGTTTAAGAATTTTGCCTGAGTTATTTGCTTGTTTCTTGTTGTGGATTACTCTTTCTCTGCTAGGGTTCTGACCCAAAGCCCTAGGGGACTTTATCCCTTAACACCTAGTAAGCAACCCAAAATATCTACTATGACACATGCAAACGATGAAGAAATGAAACATGATATACCAAAATTACATGACCAAAATATCAAAAAGGGATGTGTGAGTTTTGAATGATGATTTAAAAGAAAACATGTAAGCAATGATGAATGTCAAGATATAGGGGTTTAAGGAAGGTTTGGGAAAGTTTCTAGAAGAAAGCCATCATAGTGGTTGCAAGCCAATCCATGAAAATCATGATGAAGACAAAAGGAATATAATTTATGATTTTAGAGACTCCAATGTGGGGTTTAAGAGCCACCACATTCCAAAGATAGATATGCGGAAGTTTGATGGAAAGGAACCAGTAACTTGAATACTACATATGGAGAAATATTTTGATCTACATGATGTGCAACCTTCACAAAATATATGTATTGCATATTTATATTTAGAACCCAATCAGTTTGTATGGTATAGATGGATTTTTTCTCATAAACCACTTGTCACTTGGTAAATTTTTACATAGGAAATGATAGGACATTATGAAGATACAAAGAGAAACACCTTGTTTAGACAATTGATAAATCTCAAGCAAAAGGGTTCAATGACAGAGCACATTGAAGACTTACAAAAAATGATATTCCATAAGAGCATATGATCAATGTCTTCATAGGGAATTTAAAGGATAAATCCAACATTAGGCTCGACTTTGGGAACCTGATTCATTGGAGAAGTCATTCATGTTGGCAAGAATAATGAAAGAAAAATTATGGAAACAAGGAAGCCTACCACTCACAACTATAAATATGGAGGTGTTGTTGCTCCTAGCCTTACACAACATACAAGGTTGTCACCACAAAAATTGGAAGGAAAAATAGCAAAAGGGTTTTGTTACAATTGTGATAGAAAAACAGTAAAGGTCGTAAGTGTGCTGATAAGAAATTAATTTACACATATTGGGAAGAGGAGGAAGAAAAGGAATAAGAAATGTCAAAAGAAGAGGATATATACCAAGAAATAACCCCAGAGAAAGAAGAAATGAAGCTGACCATATCTTGTAATGGATTGACAAGAATTCCCACTCCTAAAACTCTCAAGGTAGAAGGACATATCAAGAAGAAAAAGGTAATAATGTTGATTGATTCAGGTAGTACCCATAATTTTATTCAATGTAAGATAACCAAGGAACTGGATTGCTTCCTATATCTAGCACCATAGTTTCAAGTGATGGTTGCAAATGGAAGAACCATAAATTTCTCTGGAAAGTGCCATAATATCAAGATATCCATGGGAGAATATGTATTGAATACTCCAATTGTTTCCATTCCAATGGGTGGTACTAATTATGTACTTGGATCCAATGGTTACAATCTTTGGGTACGATAACTTTTAATTTTCAAGAACGTTTCTTGGTTTTTTTTGGGAAGGAAAGAAAGTTGAATTAAGGGGTATCGTAGGGAAACCAGGAAAGATAATAAGCTCTATTGGCATGAAAAAACTTCTAATAAAGAAGAACGTGGCATAATGACACAATTATGTTCACCAGAGGTTCAAACATCAAAATCATCTATTTCTCCTGATCTCCAAAAAGACTTGGACAATCATTCTAAGGTTCAAGTAGTGGAATATCACATCAAACGTCAACAACAAGTTCTCAAATTCTTAAAGGATAACCTCATTTTGGCGCAGAATAGAATGAAACAACAAGAAAATAAACATCGCAACAGAAGAAGTTTTGATGTAGGTGACTGGATATTTTTACGGCTACAACCATATAAAAAAATGTCCCTCAAGCAAGATAAGAAGGATAATAAATCATTGCCAAATTATTATGATCCTTACAAGGTGTTTGAAAAGATGGGTACTATGGCATACAAATTGGAGCTTCCTGCATCTTCCCGAGTGCACCCTGTTTTCCTTGTTTCATGTTTAAATAAGGTTATAGGTGACAACTCCTAGTTTAAACAATATTTCTAGAACTTGACGAGTAAGGAAAAATCATATTGAAGTAGTCACGGAAACAAGAACTCAACAACTACGAACTCGATAAATTTCAGAGTATCTCATCAAGTGGAAGGAATTGTCTGTTGAAGATTCCACATGGGAGGATGAGAATTTTATATAGAAGCATCCATAACTACATAAGCATTGAGGACAACATTGTTTTGAAGGAGAGGGGCATGTTAGGTCCCTATAATAATAGTGTATTCCCTCATTGTTATTGTTAGTGTAGCCCCCTTATTTTTATTTTTGTTCCCATGTAGTCCCCATATTATTATTATTGTGCCCCATAGAATCCTACTATTGTTATTTTTGTACCCTTACATTATTATTGTTATTTCGGCTTTGATTATATTGTGACCCCTTAGACTCCTATATATATAAAGGAGGTCTTGTCATTTGAATCATCCAAGAATTGTTCATTTGTTTAATGTAAAGGAGGTTTCCCCCTCGAAGAGGCTAATTTTGCCGTCATTGATCTATATCTTCTTCTATTTTGTGAACTAGTTGCATAACATGAGAGCATTAAATGTAAATGGACACTTGTAAATGGAATAAGTGATCCATAACAAAATTAGTTTATGACAATAGCATATTTAAATCTTGTTTCTCTTCTCTTGTAAGAGTGTTGAGTGATCATGTGTAAGCTCTTGTAGATTTTATGTAATTTTATTTTCTTTATTAATAAAATTTGTATGTCTGAGGAGACTTCTACTATTATTATGGTATCAGAGCTTTAATGATGTAGATGGTGTGAAGAGGACATTCCATCTTTGGAGGCTCTTGGAAAGCTCCATCAAATTGTTCAATGGTTGAATGGTATGAAAAGTTCCCAATTTTATTAAGGAAAAGAAAATTGATTTATTTTTAAAAGATCTATTGCTGAATATAAGTTCTGGATCCATAGATTTTTTGACTTATAATTTTATTTGAGCATCATAAGCTCGCTAAAACACAATTGGTACACCCTGTATTTATCTTGACTTCCTTTCGACCCCTACCACACGCTGCTGATAAGTGTTAGATTGGAGTTGAGTGTTGGCGCCGACATCGATAAAACACGTATCACTGTGTCTTGTTCTAATTCTACTATAAGAATCCCTTGAAAGCCCATTCTCTATAAATTTCCACTATTAAACTTCTACTATTATTAAAATTCTGTGTGGGTTCTTGCTAAGCCACTGTGCCTTGAGCACCAACGTAAGCCCATGCCACTCAAGCGTATAATCACCACCATAAATCCTGTGTAAAGGAATTATAAAGAAGAAAACAACATGGAGGCTAGAAGCGTGGAGATCAACGTTTATGTTTGGAAAATCGAAGGAGAACCTGTGTGGAGATCAACCAACAAAACCATGGAAATAAACGCATTGAGCTAGTGTGGAAGTAAATGCATATTTTTTGATATCCTGTGGACACTTGCGTGCTACAACATGGACCACCAGTGTACAACCACCGTATAGCCAACACAGAGGAGCCAACATTGAAAAACATCTCCTTGGACTATGAGTAAACGATTACCAACCTTGAAGGACCATTGCATATCTTGAAGAAGACCTCCTGTAAAGAAGACCTACACTGGACCAAGCTTTCTAAAGTTCCATACCATCAATCTAGTGTAGCAAGCATGGAAGAAGCGATTCATATTTTTAACGTGAATTTTCAACCATCTCTCCACCAAATTTATGGTACGCATGTACATTCATATTTCAACATTAAATTACCTTTTTATAAATCACTCTTATAAAATGATTTTAAATTTCTTAAATAAGGTGTATATTTTGTAATTTTAATGGAGAGATAAGTATACCTTTTAATATTTTGTTGGAGTGATAAGTTGAATTTTTTGGGGTTTTGTAATATTTGGAGTAAAAAGGTGTAGTTTTTGTTCTATTTTTGGAGTGATAAAATTGTAAATCGAAGTAATGTATTTACTTCGAGGGGAGTCTGAAAAGTTAACTAGCTAGAGTCAAATATGTCAAATTGCAAGAGCATTGTAAAAAGTCAAATTTTGAAAGTTTTATTGTAAAATTTTAGAGAAGTTGATTAGAGCCAAGTGAAAATCTCAGTCACTTCTCACTTCTGTCCTCAAACAACTATACGAGGGTCAAGGCCAAGCCCCAATAGATCATTTTTTTTTTGTGGTGCCATGTGTGGTGTGTTTTCCATCTTATTTTTGTGGTGCATGATCCATCTTAGTACATACATTTACTTTTACAATGTTCGAGCTGGTAAATTTATTTTCCAAGCCTGACAAACTTGAAGGTTTAAGGAATTACAAGACATGGAAAATGAATATAGAAAGTACTTTGATTTACAATGAACTTTGGCAAGATGTATGTGATGGTGATGTCAAACCAAACAAACCTACATATGCAAACTCACTAGCTAAATGGGAGATAAAAAATGCCAAAGCATTAGCATTAATTAAATCTTTAGTTAATGATGAAATGTATGTTCACATTGAAAATGCTTCTGATGCATGGTCTTCCTTGAGAAAACTGAAGGATTTATTTGATACACAACGTAAATCTAAGAAAGTTGATCTTCAACTTAAGTTGCTTCAATAGAAATTGACAAAAGGGCAAGATGTACTTGAATACCTTTCCAAACTTAAAACATTAAGCATGAAATAATAAAGGTTGGATTTCAAGCAGTGGATGGTAGTTTCATGACTACTATTTTGATTGCTGGTTTTCCTTCTTCATATACACATTTCTTGGAAACTTTAAAGGTAATTGGAAAGCTAGAGAAGTTAAATTTGATGAATTAAGTGAAATGTTAGATCAACATGACAAAGCTTTTGGAAAGAAGAAACAGGTTGGAGAAGATGTCTTCTTTATAGAAGCTCGCACTAGTAAATCTTTAACTAAAAGTTTTGGAGGTAGAGGAAGAGGGCACATCAATCAAAATCAAGGAGCATATAAAGGGAAAGGTCGTTTTATAAGTCAAGGTAGAGGGAATAACTTCAGCAGAGACACAATTTATGGTATAGGCAACATTCAAGGCAGAGGCAACAGTCAAGGCTAAGGCTTCAATTAAGGAAGAGGGCAAAGTCAAGGTAGAGGACAAAATCAAGGTAGAGAAAAATTCAAGGTATGTGACAGAGTCAAGGTAAAGGCAAATATTTCAATAAAATTGTTTGTAAAATATTTAATAGAGTTGGTCATTATGCTAAAGATTGTCGAACTTCTATTGAAAAAATTCCAAAGTTTCAACAACACGTGGCACAATTTGCTAATCATCAAGAAGATGATGGCTCAAAACATGTCTTTAATACACTTCAAAGTTTAGAATCAACAACATTACAGGTCTCCACATATATTAGAAGTGATTATGAAGATGGTTGGATCTTAGACACAAGGGAAACACAACATATGACTTTTTGACGTGACTTCTTTTGTACTTTTCAGCAATGCCGTCTCAATTGAATTTTTCTTGCAAATGATACAAGACAAAATCCTTGTGGAAAAGGTGTAGTAAAATTTTGACTTCTTGGCATTGGAGAAAAACTAATTTCAGATGTTTGGTATGTACCAAACTTCAAGAAGAATTTGCTGTCATTAGTCACGATTTGACAAGCAGGACATCAAGTTGTTATGGAGGATGGATTAGTAAAAATCAATTCCATTAAATAGATATGAACGTATTCATGACAGAATATGAAGATGGAAAAATTTTAAGGATGAAAGGAACATTCATTCCACGAAATTCTGATTTTGCAGGAGAAACAAGAACAAATATTTCACCAATAAGGTTGTGGCATGTTAGATATGTGCATCTAAACTTTGAAAGTCTCTCTAAACTTCAAAAGTAGGGCATGTTTAAATGAATTCCAACTTTTAAGAAAGAAAATGAAAGATGTGAAGCTTGCTATAGGAAACAAATTCGAGAGATTTTTCCAACAAGTTCATGGCATGTAAACAAGAATTTCTAATTGGTTTATAGTGACATTTGTGGACCTCTAAAAACTTCTCTAGGAGGTTGTAGCTATTTTTTACTCTTCATTGATGATTTTAGTAGAAGGACTTGGGTTTATTTTTTGAAACAAAATTAAATAGCATTTTAAAAGTTCAAGGCTTTTCGCCAACTAGTTGAGAATGAAGTTAAAGAAAAAAATGGCACTCTCAGGATAGACAATGGAAGGGAATTCAATTCCAATGAATTCCAGACTTATTGCAGAGACAATGGTATCAAAAGACAACTTACAAATGTCTACACTCCACAACAAAGTGGAGTAGTAGAGATAATAAATCTCAATTTGTTAGGGATGGCAAGATCCATGCTAACTTAAAAAAATTCAAGTCCTTTATATTGGGTAGAAGCAATACATACAACAATCTACTTAAGGAACGTATCCCACTACTTATTTGGATGGAATTACACCATATGAAGCATGGTTTGGTTTCAAACCTAGAGTCAAACATATTATAGTTTTTGGGACAATATGCTATACCTTAGTTCCAAAACAAAAGCGAACTAAGCTTGATTCATGAAGTTTGAAGTGTACATTGATTGGGTATTCCAATGAAAATAAGGGATATTGTTGTCTGTCTAATGGAAATTTTATTGTCAACAGTGATGTTATATTTGATGAAATAGAAATCAAGGGTGCCACAAAGATAGAAAGCCTTCTACAAAAATTGGAAACTAAGGGAGACAAAAAGAAAAGCAAAAAGAAAAATCAACCAAGTACACAACATTGGCATGATATTGAATTGCGTTCATCAGAAAATGGTTCATCCAGCTCACCTACTTCATCTGGACCATCTGGATCTTCTGGAAGTTCATCTAAATATCCTAGCAATAGCTCATCTGACAATGAATCTCCACCCCTTGAATCTTCTGATGATGGAAGAACATCTATTTATATCAATCCACTTTATAATGATGGTGATTATTCAGATCCACAAACAAGTGAACATCAATTGCCTAAATGGGCCATTCAAATTTTGAAGGATGTCAGTCCAGATGAACAAAAAAAATAGGAACAAAAAGTTCACAAATAAATAAGGAAAATTTTTCCTTAATAACAAATGACTTTACTGTTCCCTCCACATACAAAGAGGGAGTAAAACATATAGAATGGAAAAAGACAATGGTTGAAGAATACATGACAGTGATGGAAAACAACACTTGGAAACTTGTTGACTGTGCTAAAAATGCACAACCCATCATATGCAAATAGGTTTACAGAATTAAGTATAACCCAAATGGAGACATTGAGAAGTACAAGGAAAGGCTTGTTGCTAAAGGTTTTGCACAAGAAGAAGGAATCAACTATGAGGAAACATTTGCACCTACAACAAAATGGAACACCATCAAATTAGCACTTGCATTAGCAGTTCAAAAAGGATGGAAAGTCCATCAGATGGATGTTAAAAGTGCCTTGCTCAATGGGGACTTGCAGGAAGAAGAATATTTGACTCAACCTGCAGGTTTTGAGATTGAAGGGCAGGAACACAAAATTTGAAAATTGATCAAGGATTTATATGGATTGAAACAAAATCCATGAGCTTGGTATGAAAAAATGAACGATTACCTTCACAAGGTTGGCTTTAAGCGAAATGAATCTGATGATACTTTATATGTGTGCTAAGAGCGTAAAAATATGGTGATTCTAATTATGTATATGGATGACTTGATCATTACTAGGAACAATACTGATTGTATTTTGTAGGTAAAGAAGGAGTTGCAAGATGGATTTAGGATGACTGATTTGGAATTACTTCACTACTATATTGGAGTTGAAGTATTCCAACATCCAAACAATATTTTTATTTTTCAAATAAATTATACATCTCAACTTCTTCAAAGATTTGGAATGCATGATTGGCAAGCCTTGTCTCACTCCAATGGAACAAAACTTAAAACTCTCAAAATTTGAAGGGGGGTGGTGGGGGGGGGGGGGGGGGGAATTGGTAAACAATACTACTTATAGACAATTATTGGCATCTTGATCTTATTTAAAACCACTCATCCAAACTTATCTTATGCAGTCAGTATTCTACCTATATTTATGCATGAACCAAGGGAAAGTCACTAGAATGCAACAAAACAGGGCCTTAGATATATCCAAGGGACGAAAGATTTTGGTCTTCTTTACAAAAATACTAAGAAAGTTGTACTTGGCGGATATTCAGATGTAATTTTTTCTGGAAGTATTGATGACCGGACATCAAAATCAAGTTATTTGATGAACATGGGGTTAGTTGCAGTTGCTTGGAGTTGCAAGAAGAAAGCTATAGTGGCCACTTCTTTGGTAGAAGCAAAATATATATCAGCATGGGAAGCAACATGTGAAATTGTTTGGTTGCATAGAGTTTTGCAGGATTTAGGAATTCCTCAATTAGAAGCCACATCTTTATTCATCGACAATGAGTCACCCATAAAAATTGCCAAAAATCCAGTTTTCCATTCCAAAACAAAGCATGTGGACACAAAGTATCATTACATCAGGATACTCATCACGAAGGACATCATCAAACCAGTATATTGTCCTTTAGAAGATCAGATCTTAGATATTTTCACAAAACCAATTGGCAGGATCAAATTTACTAAGTTCTGGGAAGAGCAATGTAATTTTGGATAAAAGGGGGGAGTTTTAGATGATCCAAAATACATAAACTATATTTTAATTACTTAGAGACTAATATTCAATTATCTAGAATATTTAATTAAATATTGGAGACATTTTAGAATAACTAATTGTTGTAAAAGAAATGACATCTAGAAAGGTGTTGTTTCTTAGGAACTAATTTAGGAAAATAGTTAGGAGTGTTTTTATGAGATAATTAAATGTAAATGGACACTTGTAAATGAAATAAGTGATCCATAAAAAAATTATTTTACGACACTATCATATTTAAAGCTTGTTTATCTTCTCTTGCAAGAGTGTTGAGTGATCGTGTGTAATCTCTTGTATAATTTATGTAATTTTTTTTCGTTATTAATAAAATTTAGGTGTCTGAGGAAACTTCTGCTATTATGATGATTGAGTGCGGATCCCAAGAATTCTCCTTTGATTGAACTAGGGTTTTGACTTTCTTCAAGATGATGATGTGATCCTTGTCCTTGAAATTCCTTGGAGATGAGGGAATATTTTTGATGCTTTAGTGTCCTTAATACTTTTCTCAAACTTTAATCCTTGAGTGTCGTTTATTGAGCTACCCTTCCTTGACTTGTTACCTTAGCTCTGATACCATGTTGAGAAATCTAGGACAAAGATATTAGATGATTTCTCTTATAACGATAACTTCTTGTGAGGACTTTTTACTTTTCTTAATTACGTTATTCTTTTACTTGATTAACCATAATGAACAATGAGACAAAGGACACAAGATGTATGTGCTCATCTAGGGATAAAACCTGTCCAATATTGAGAGGAAAACCCAACAAATTATTCTTCTTATAGAACCATCAATTGACGTATTCCAAGACCTAGACCCTTAACCAAGAACCCTTCCAAGAACAAGTCAATGCTCCTTCTTTAGTATATCCTCTTTCTAGAAACTTCGACCTATCCTACAACTGCACCTTCAACTTGCCCAAAAACTACAACTTCAACTTTCCTAGAAAGTGCAACTTCAACTTGCCCAAAAACTACAACTTTGACTTGCCCAAAAACTGCAACTTCAACGACAACTTCTACTACAATTTTTACTGCAACTTCTACAACAGCTTCGATTGGAACTTTGCTTCTCTACTTAGGTAGATTATTTCTCTTAGAGAACTCATTTATCATAACAACTCTTTTTTGTAACCTAACTTCTCTTCTGCAATTTGACTTTACAACAAAAATATGTGCCCTAATTCCTTTTCACGCGTGGAGAGAAGTAGCCCCCCCCAAAAAAAAACCAAAACTTTGACTTCTTCTTCTTCCTTTGACCTCCTCTTCTTCACACTTCTTTTCTTCTTTATGATCGAAATTGTGTGAGTGTGAGCGTCTCCTCCAAATGAGCCCGAGTGCCCTATATATAGGCTTCCTTGAGCCTCTTATTAGGCCGACTTGACTCATGTCCTTAGGCTGACTTGTTGCCCCATTAGGAAAACTTGATGCTTGCATGATTGGCTTGGTCTTGAAGGGTCTTTTGACTCTAATTTGACTCAAATATTTTTCTTTACTGTATGTGACATGCCCAAAAGGGTCATTCATACATGACAATGACTCAATGACTTTATAATAAACCTAGAAGCACTTAATGGGCATTTTGACATACAAAAATAAATTCTCTTGAGCATAAAACCCATGCCTCAAGGCTCACAATAATAAATTTATTTTTATCTTTTCACTAAATACATAAAATCATGATTAAATTTATCATTATGAAGACCGGACCTAGTTACATATTTCAACATAGAGGAGGAGATTTTAGCTCCAAAGGAGGATCCTGATGAAGTTATGGAGCAACCAGAAGTTGAGGAGCAGAGAGTGGAGAAATCCACTCAAGAAGAACTATCCAAAGAAGGCAAAAAAAGAACCAGGGAAGTTGATAGACTTGTGCAGGAAATAAAGGAGAATGTGGTAGCTCCTTCAAATTTGTGCAGGCAAAGGAGGTCACCTGAGAGGTACATTGGCTACATGGCTTTAATGAATGAGATTGTAGAGATTGAGACATCCTCTTTCAAAGAAGTATAAGAGAAACCTGTATGGGTTAATGCCATGTGTTAGGGCTTGGAATTCACCTAGGCTGAGATAGACAAACTCTCAAGGCTACATCAAACCATTTCACCTCGTAGCTAGCCCTATGAGGTATGAGAAGGCTCTCTCGGGTCAGATTCGGTAGATCTTTCAATATGATGAGCTGACCCAATTAGGAATAAAGATTTTAGGCTAGTAAATTGATAAGGGGGGTTGATTTAAAGATTTTTGGTTTTTTGGTGGCAATTGGAGGGAGTGCAATTCAGGGTGCGGGGATTGAGCACAGTTTTTGTAGGGGGATCTTTGGGGCAAGGTAGGAGTAAGCGTTGATGCTTTAATCTGAGATGGATGACCAGGGATGATAGAGAAGGAGCTAAAGAGGGCAAACAACCATTTGAATCCTCTCTAGATAGCAGAAAACATAAATTTTGAACAAACTAAAAAGCTGAGCATGTCAAAGCATGTATTCAAACTTTACCACTTCATCTGTTCAAATAGAAGCAAAAGAGAGATGTAGAATACATAAACAACCTTACAATAACATGTAGAGAACACACCATCAACACTACAATCCACAAGAATCCACAAGGATGTCTGCAAAACCCTGGCCTTCTTCCTCTTTAAATTGCAAAAATAGATGTACAATATACAATGAAACTTTCTCCCACAAGAGTCCAACCTTCCAACCTCTCAAAATGACTAAGAAAACACATAATATAGGCAAGCTAACCTCTTCCCTTGCCTCTAGGGGTCGAGCTAATCCTTCTAGGAGCAGTTTGAACTAATTCCAAACTAAGCACTAGATAATAGGCATCTCAAAAACTTGCCTCTATTACTTAGCTAACTAATTCATGCATTAATTATTCACTTTTTACATCAAGGAAGCTTCTAGAAGAGTAAAGAGAGGTAAAATCTTTCAAAGTGCCATGAAAATATTACATTTATCCATCATCTACAAGTAAAATAATCAACCATAGTCAAAACAGTGTTTTTTGACAAAAAAAGTCAATTTTGGCAAAGTTAGCTCTCACATCCGCGCCCCCTGGCTCTCACATCCGTGCACCTTTGCAGCAACTTTTGAGTGGGTTCCACTGGGTCCAAATCAGGTGCAAGATGGCTCATTGGAAAGCTTGGTCTGTCTACTTTCCATCCCAAGTGGAATTTCTGAATTTGGAGTTGTTTTGCCACCTCAAAAACCATTTCTCCCAAGGTCACTTTCTGCAACTCAAAAAGTGGGCAGAAAGTCATTTTTTTGATGTATTTTGAGCTTTTGGAGGCTCAAATCTCAAAATTAAGCTTCTCCCGAGTACTGGTAATTTTTCTCTTTGCATGCCCTTTCCAAAAATGCCAATTTTGCAAAATTCCGAGCAGTCCTTCAAAATGTCCGCACGCGGGACGCGGACGCGACACGGAAAAAACCTGTAATTTTACCAAAAATTTTCCAAATGCTCCAAAATTCTCAAAATTTTCAGATTTTGATGCTGGATCAAGGCTGATCAGTACCATGATGAGTGAGGCCACCCTTACGAGGCCTTCGCTTTGTCTCAACCTCCGTGGATGAA
>APFE031539774.1:0-11024 GCA_000404065.3 Pinus taeda
CACACCAGTTTCAGAGTTGTAGCCAGAGACACAGATGTCCGTGAACATGCCTTCAATAGGCAATCTGGAACACTTCCTCTAGCAGAAGACTTCAGCTTCTTGCTAGCTTTGGAAGAGTTCCGGAGACAAAATTGAGAAGACTTCCTCTAGCAGAAGACTCCAGCTTCTTGGCAGTTTTGGAAGAGTTCCAGGAATTGCATTAAGCATTCCAGAGTTGTTGGTCATCCTTAAACCATCACAGGTTGAGACTTCCCTTTTCAGGTTGAAGTTTTACCTTTTATGCGGGGTGAGACCTCCCTTTTATGGTTGAAGGTTTCCCTCTTTAAAACAATAGGATCACTTCCTCTAGCAGAAGACTTCAGCTTCTTGCCAGTTTTGGAAGAGTTCCGGGAACTACACTAAGCGTTCCAGTGTTGGTAGTCATCCTTAAACCACTGCCTTTTTATACCAACATTTCATAGAGCACATCCAGCCTAGTGTTGCCATGCATATTTGCACATTTTGTATTACAGCTCTCTTCTTGGACTCATACATAACCCTTCGGATTAAGGGGGGAAATGTTGGACACCTAATCCTAAATGGGTTAGTGTGGAAGTCGAATGGACAAAAGCAGTCCAAGAGACCTTGGGATGTGAATCCCAATGGTCACACATTGTACTATAAAGGTATATCAAGTGTTAATAAAAATTGTATTGCATGTTTTATCTTTTATATCTTTCTTGCTCCCATGTGTGTTTAACAACTTGTCAGTAGAACAAGCCCAAGAATACTCCTCAGGCAAAAACCCTTGGAAATTCCATAGCATAAATGGGAGAGCATATCGATGGATTTATCATAGGTTTACCCAAGGCACAGGGAAAGGATTGTATCTACAAGATAGTTGACAAGTTAACCAAGTTCACATGATTCTTTGTGATTTTTGAAGATTATAAGGTAGCACAAGTGGCAGAATTTTTCTTCAAGGAGGTGTTTAGGCTGCATGGGATGCCTAAAACTATAGTTAGTGGTTGGGATGGGAGGTTTATCAGTGCATTTTCGCAATATTTTTTTAGATTGGCGAGCACAAAATTGACCCATAATACTAGTTATCACCCTCGAACAGATGGTCAAACAGACATTGAGAATAAATGGATTGTGGGGTATCTATGTAACTATGCTTCAGGTCAACGGAAGGCATGGATCAAATGGTCACATCTTGAGGAGCACTGTTACAACACCACATATCATCTATCCATTTGGATGACCCCATTCAGGGCACTTTATGGGTACAATGCTCCATCATTTGTCAATTATCATTTGGGGATAACAAGGCTCCCAAAAGTGAAGATTGGATATAGGAAATCCATGACATCCTTAAGGTCTGTTAGGAGAATATGTATGATACCTAGATCCATTAGAATATATATGAAAACAGCCACAAAGTAAAGCACAACTTTGATGTAGGAAATTTATATTTCCTGAGATTGCATCCATATTGACAATCTTCACTCACGAAAAGTGGTGCAGAGAAACTTAAACCAAGATTTTATGGGCCTTACAAAATAATCAGATGAATTGTTGAAGTAGCTATTGAGTTGAAGTTGTCAAAGGGGAGAAAATTACATAATGTCTTCCATGTATCATGCCTCAGGAAGATAGTAGGTCAACAGGTTACGACTTCAACTGAGCTTCCCCCTTCACATAAGGAGGGGAAGTTAGTTTTGATTTTGAAAGTTATCATGGTCGTTTGAGAGAGGAGATTGAGGGGTAGGATGATCACATAATATCTTATTAGGAGGAATTATTTTCTTGAGGATTCAACGTGGGAAGGAGAACATATCTTGCAGCACTTGAATCTACAATTGCTTGAGGAAAAGCAATCTCTAGAACAGGGGGTTGTAATGTCCTCTTCAAATTTATTTCTCAAGGAAGGATGTAGTATCCTATTTATCCCTGTACACTATAGTCATTTAAAAAAGGAGGAATTATTATTTAATGTTCCTTAGGTAACATTAGATAATAAAAATTAAAATTGGGGAAATGAAGGGAAACTTGTAGGTCACTCAAATTTGAATTTAGGAGGGAAAATACCTAAAGAGAACCTATGAAAGGAAGGGGGGAGAGACATTATGATCATCATGGATTCTTATTCTTCTTGATTTTGGATTGAGCTCTTGGAGAGTTTAAAGGCCCCTTTTTCTGATTGGTTTTAGTGGCGAAAGATTCCACGCTAACCAATCTCTCCTCTTGTTCTTACGATAGGATCGAATTCTAGATGGTATTTACTTCTTTAAGGCAATGAGGGGCTCGTATTTACTTTAAATCAATGAGGGGATTGTATTTAGTTTTCTGTGGTAGTGAAGGACTGTTATGTATCTCTTGAGACAACAAAAGGCTGAAATCTAACCTTTTGGTGTAGCAAAAGGCTAAGAAATCATCTTTTGAGGCAATGAGTAGCCTAAAGGGCCATGATCAAGAGGCATCAAGGCTTTAAAAGTAAAATTAGGGTATCAGTTGACTCTGGACTGAGAAAATAAGGGCGAATAAGGGTGCTAGGTCGAAATGAGGTATGCTGATGTGATTTTTGTGACTGCAAGGTAGATGTCTACTATTTGTAATCCTAACAACCATGTTTGTGTCGGTATCCATATTTAGAGATTGTTGATCTTTGCAAGTCTGTCATTTGTTTGTTGAATCAAGCCTACGTTATAGTGTTTGTTAGTGGAATCCACTGCTGTTGGAATTATTGTTTATACTACTTGTGCATTCAATAAAGATCATCATTGTTTTATAGAATGATGAGTACTGCAACATTATTATGAAATACAATTAATTTGTATGTTATTGAAAACCATCACTCAACATTGCATCACAAGGGTAATGTTGCAAATGATTCATGAACATATCATGATTTATAGTTAGAAACAAGGTTATCAGACTTAAGGGATTTTCTTTTTACTCGCCCTGAATAACAAAAAAAAATATTTGCAGAATCCATAAGCCCATAACAAAAATTCAATGAATGGGTTATCAAAGAGTGTGGTTTGAGATTCTATAAAAATTACCTGGGTTGAAAGGTATCTTAGAATGCAGAAAAGGTAATGGAGATGAGGTGTTACCAAGGGAGGCAGCTAATGATTATGTGGAGCCAAAGATTAGATGATGATTCTAGGACATGTGTCTCAACCATCTATTTGCATATTAATAAATCATTCTAGGAGTCGATTGGAGCTACAGGGATTTAACATGGATTGATGTCCAAATATTAACCCTGCTCCATTGCCTTTTTTCCTGTTGGGGTTGCTTCAAATGCCCACTCTCAAGTAAAAAAATGGTTGTACTGAAACTGAGGCAGACATATGTAATCTTGTTTTTGTTAATATTAAGAATAATGGGCTTGGTGATCCCAAGTTTTTCCATGATTCATAATAGGAATTCAAAAATCCATTTGTGCTTCAAGTCCATTTTTTATATTTGAGTGGGGTTAATTTCAAGGTTCTCATTTTTTAAAAATTGAGCTCTATCCAGGTTGAACTATATGTAGGAAACACTAGAAATGGCAACACACATCAGGGAAATTACAAGGTTTGGTTGTCGTGATGATCATTCCAACAACCTATAAAACCTACTCATTATATTTCTCTTTGTAGTTGATTTTTGCAACATGCGACCTAGTGAAATAGACTCAAGAACAATACTTCCTATATAATAGCCTGAATAGACTCAGTTTCAGCCAACCATCTTAATATGTATGTATGTTTCCACAAATTAATAGTTGTGTGTGCATAAAATGAAAAAGAAGGAAGGAACATGTACTTCCCATTCAATATG
Organism: Pinus taeda; assembly: GCA_000404065.3. Taxonomy (NCBI): domain Eukaryota; kingdom Viridiplantae; phylum Streptophyta; class Pinopsida; order Pinales; family Pinaceae; genus Pinus; species Pinus taeda. The sequence continues at coordinate 3,811 of APFE031539774.1, forward strand.
ATCAATTCTAACAACTAGTTGCACTCACCATCTCTCTCTCACACAAAAGAACCATGAAGTGTTGTTACCTTGGCCCTTGTCTCTAGGAAGAAACATTTGTGCAGATGTAGATTTTTCTTTTTTTATCCATTTTTAGGGTTAATAGCATCCAAGTGTAGATTTTTCCATTTTCCTCAATTTTTAGGGTTAATAGCTGCATTAATATTAGGGAAATTATTCTGAAGATTTGGTCCTATATTTGGCATTGTTGGGTTTGTTTTCAATTTACTAATGTGAGATGGAAATGTTCAGAGGAGAAGAATAGCATATGTAATCTGAGGTCGTTGGTTCGAACAACATATCCACACCCATAATGTCTAAGCAAATCAAGAATCTAGGTAGGTGCATAATCTTCCCATTAATCGTGTGATTTTGTTGATTAAAGAAAATGAATAAATGCATTGCTCTAGGCCGAAAGGAATAAGTAGACGACCCAATGTAGTAGACCTACAAATTAATTAAAATCTTTGATAAAATAGATCTAAGAGACAATACAATAATAAGATAGAATGTTTCTCTTTATTAATATCAAACCCTTGAGGTAGGGTAACACCATACAGTCACTCCTTAAGGAAGGAGAACACTCCACAAGCCATACACTTGTCAATACAAAACAATACTTGACATATCCCCAATACCACATGGTTACTTCATTTACATCACATAATTCCCTAACTATTTGTGGTCCCTTGCATAATGCAGGTTGACCACTTTATATATTAACTATGGCTCGTTTATTAGCTAACCAACTAATTTTCGTTTCATTTTAACATCTCATTATGCCCTTGGATACCCCCCTATGTACCCCATATTATCCTCCCCTCACTGCAACAAAACAAGCAATTGCACAAAATTTTAGTGTATTTTTGTTCCAATTCGGATGGGCATCCTGGTGCTAAATCCCGCACTATTGTATATTTTTTAAAGCATCTTTTTCTACACCAGATTTTGCATACCTTTTTACACTAGATTTTGCATCCTTTTTTTGCACCGGGTTTTGCATCTGGTTTTACAACAATTTTTGCGCTATTTTTTTCATCTGTTTTTTCGTCATTATTTGTTTCCTATTTCGTGTCATTCTTTGCTTCTAATTTTGCACCATCATTTGCATTAAGTTTTGCACTAGTTTTTGCATCTGATTTAGTGCTAGTTTTTGCATCTAGTTTGTGTCAATTTTTGCATCTAGTCTTACACTAGTTTTTGCTTCTAATTTTGTATCTATTATTGCATCTAGTTTTGTGCCATTTTTGTGCCTATTTTTGAACCATTTTTGGCATATAATTTTGTACCATATGTTGAATCTGATTTAGCGCCAAATTATCCATCCATTTTTGCATCTTGTTTTGCACTATTTTTGCATCCACTTTTCCGTTTGATTTGTCTCCCTTTTTTGCATCCCATTTTGCACCATATTTTGTATCATTTGTTGCATCCAATTTTGCATCCTTTTGAGTGTCTAAATTTGTGTCCTATGTTGATCTATGTGGTGTCCTTCTTTGCATCTCATTTTGTGTCTAATATTACTTTCAATTTTGAGCCATATTTTACATCCACTTTTGCATTTTTTTACACCAATTTTTGTATCATTTTTTGCACCTCATCTTGCATCCAACACTCCATCTCAATTTGTGTCCAATTTCGATCCATTTTTATGCCTATTTTTGCACCATTTTTTGTCTACTTCTTTGTCTAATTTTGCACCATTTTTAAAGTCTGTTTTTGCATCATTTTTTCTACCTCATTTTGTGTCCACATTAGCATCTCATTTTGTTCCAAAGTTTGAGTCTAACTTTGCATATAATTATGCATCATTTTTGGCATCCAATATGGCAACCTCAGTTTCACCCCTTTTTTGGTCCCATTTTTCATTTTGTTTTGTCTTTTCTTACGTCCTTTTCTTCTTTCTTTTTTGCACCCAATTTTGCATCCCAATTTTATCCCATTCATTGCATGTTCATTTGGCATCTAAATTTGCATCATTTTTTGCTTCTTTTTAGTAACCAACTTGGCATCCCCTTTTGCATCCAATTTACATCTAGTGGTCTGTCTTATTTTGCATCTAGTTTGGTGTCCATGTTTGCGTCCTTGTTTGGTATCATTTTGTATGCCATGTTTTGTTCCCTTATTTGTATCTATTGTTCCCTTATTTGTATCTATTGTTGCACCCTTTATTACTTCTAGTTTAAAATCATTTTCATGTCCTTATTTGCATTTTTTTTAATGCATAGTTTAACATCCAATTATACTCCCAATTTTGCATCCATGGTTACATCCCTTTTGGCTTCATGTTTAAAGTGTATTTTTCTTTCCATTTATGACCCCCTTCATAGTTTCATTTTACTAATTTCAATTACGTAGTGAAATATATTACAGTTTCTAAATATCATTAAATAAGATATCACAATTCAAATTGATAATATAGTATTTGTGAAGAAATTAAGGGAAAATGATAACATCCATCCAAAAAATAGCAATATCATCATATACAATAATTTTCCATAAAAAAATCATTGACATTTTTTAATATACATATATGACCACCAAATCAATATCTATCGCAAATATCATTATTCCAAGGTAAATTTACAACATTCGTTCAAAAATAGTAATATCATCGTACATAATGATTCTCCATTAAAAAACATTGACAATTTTCAACACTTATATAAAGTAACAAGATAATAGTAATAATATCATCATCATCTTTAATCAAATCAAATAGAATTCAAATGTGATTACCAAATCAAAATCTTTCATGAATATCATTATTCTAAGGTAAATTCACAACATCCATTCATAGATAGTAATATCACCATACATAACAATTCTCCATCAAAATAATGTTGATAATTTTCAATATATACATAAAATAACAAGACAATAAATCATAGTATCATCATAATATTTAATCAAATCAACTAAAATTCAATGTATGATTACTAGACCAAAATGTTTCAAAAATATCATTATTCTAAGATAATTTCACAACATCCATCTAAAAGTAAGAATCTCATCATACACAATAAGTCTTCATAAAAAAAATGTTGACAATTTTCAATATATTAACAGAGTAACAAGATAGTACTGATAGTATCATTAGCTTTATTCAAATCTACTAACACTCGTATGTATGATTACCATATTAAGACATCCCAACTAAATATAGAAAACAACGCATGACTAGCTAGCACCACCAAGATCATAGTCAAAATCATCCTCATGATCATCATAATCAGTCTCATCCACATCATCATCACCATACTCATCATCATTGTCTCCTATATTCGATGTATGTTGAACATAGTCTAGATCATCATCTTCACGATCATTACTTGTAGCATTCTGGAAAAAAACCAATACTACATGTTAGTGTTAATTCCATATCATAATGCATATTTTTGTTACAATATTAACCATAAAATGAGGTAGGATATAATAACATCTAATAGTACTAAAAATAAAATGAAAATATGATTTAAGATATATTGGAGATCCAACGAAAATTACACTTGTAATTCACATTAAGTAGTAGAAGCAATTTTTAATGCATATGAAGTAGGTACAATTGTTCTTCATATTCTATTGTGAATGTTTTTTATGATGTCCAGGAAAAATTGGTGATTTAAGAGTTCCTAGAAGCTTTAATTCGAGTTGCAATTGTAAATTGGATTAATAATAGAAGAAATTTTAACAAAAAAAGAATGTCACATGAAAAAGTATATTGTTTTTTATGAAAAATAAGTCACATACAATATGAATTTCATATGAAATATTGAATTTATTTTAATGCATGTACTTTTCACGCCCATGGGGTGTAGAATAGATAGTGATGGGTTGTACTGTTAAGTCATTATGTGATAACAAAAAAATGTCACATGAAAAAGTATATTGTTTTTAATGAAAAACAAGTCACATACAATATGAATGTCATATGAAATATTGAATTACTTTTAATGCATGTACCTTTCACACTCATGGGGTGTAGAATAGACGGTGATGGGGTGCACTGTTAAGTCACTCTGTGATCTGAAAGTCACGGGTTCAAAACTTAGTCGGAAAAAATCCAGCCATGTCAAGGGTTGGTGTGGCCCAGGCCAGATGCAATCCTTGGGTGATTTTGACAGCTTAGATGCCCCTGGGTCACGGTTTCTCAAGCCACAAATCAAGCCTGATATAATCTGTAGAGAACTCAGACAACTTGGCAGACAAACAAAAAATGCATGATGATATAATGGATCCTAATGTTCGTTCAAGAAAAAATGCTAGCAAATAATTACTTCATCATATCCATTGTCACACTAAATCCATTATACCTGGTGATGACAATGATTCCATCTTATTTGTTTCAAAATACCTAAATTATAATGTAAAAGAGAAGTAAAATTATGATTTCAATTTAACTCTAAATCCAATTGATTTTGAACTTCCTAAACCATAAATTATTCTCAGACGATTTTGACGGCTTAAATGCCCCTGGTTCATGGTTTCTTAAGCCACAAGTCAAGTGTGATATAATAGTTGGAGAACTCAAACAACTTGACAAACGAACAAACAAAAAATGCATGTATTTTTCGCTATGATATAATGGATCATAATACTCATTCAAGAACAAATGCTAGCAAATAATTACTTCATTATATCCATTGTCACACTAAATCCATTATACCTAGTGATGACAATGATTCCATCTTATTTGTTTCAAACTCCCTAAATTATAATGTAAAAGAGAAGTAAAATTTGTATTTCCATTTAATTCTAAATCCAATTGATTTTGAACTTCCTAAACCATATATTTTTTTAAAATAGTATGATCTTGTTATGAGCTAGGCACTAAATGCAATATATCTAGTGATACAAGTGAGGGGCTTCAAACCAAACTAGGTTTAGGTGGACTGAAGGGTAAGGTGAAGTGCGCATTCTACAAAACTTGCTTTGGAAGGAAAAATATCCCTTGTTTGCTAGAGGTGGCCAGGATTTAAAAACATGGAAACTGAGTTTGAAATGTGCCAACAAGAATTAAAAATGGTCAAGTTTATTACCTTTAGAGAGTGGGTTCATATTATATCTTAGATTACTGTGGTCTAGTTGAAAATTGGGTTAGATGGAATTTTTAGTATTGTAATATGAACAAGAATGTAGCAAAAATAATTTCTAAAGCTATTGGGTCTGTTAGCACTATAAAAAAAATTTAGTAAAATTTTTTTATTTTGGTTTAAAAAATAAATTTCATTAATCTAAAAAATGTATTTCTAGTTATTGGGTCAATTAGCGCTAGAAGAAAGTTAAGTAAAAACTTTTTGACTTTGTTTAAAAAATAAATTCCATTTCTATAATTTATATTGTCACTAGCTTTCAACAAAATTATTGGGTTTCATTCGTCACACTCGAACTCCAGTTCCAACTCACGACCCCAAGTTCTAACACCAAACCACATCAGTCCAAAAATAGCAAGATGTAACCTCATTAGTCAAATGGATAAAGAATTGAATAGTTCATTTGTAACCATGATCATGAAAACTCAATAAACAAGGCAACCAAACCATAAGGTCATAACACAAATCAATATAAACAAGAGATCATCATAAAAATATAGCAACCAACTTAAACAATAGAACCCCAAATCAAGACTTGGAAACCAACAGTAAGATTTAACAATAATAATAGTTAGAAGTTTCAGAGTTTAAGTAGGGTGGGCTTCATTTTTATAAAATTTTATAGGCAAGTTGTTGTTATAAAGACATTTGCTCAATAAAATATTAGAGAATCCAAGTTCGAGTTTATTCATATAGACCTTATACTAAATGGACCTACTAATTATACATATGATCTTAGTGTATGGAAAACCTTTTAATTTGGTACATTAGAGCTTCACTGTTTTAGGATCTTCTAATTTCCTGTTCCCAAAATATCTCTCCGTTCGTTGATCCAACTAATTAAATCCTTCATTTTTAGATTTGTTCATAACTAAAAAAAACTAATTTACAAAATTTTTGAAATTGAGAAAACTCATTATCTACCATGTAACATCTCTTTCTATTATATTAATTCCCTTCATCTAGCCCTAAAGTCCTCAAATATTCCTTGTTTTTTCCCCCTCTCGTCCTTTGATCCCATGGTGCACTTCTAAACCAATATGTCAATGATAGACTTGAAAATTTTTGAAGGTTATTACCTTTGCATTTAAGTAGCAAGTGAGATTTATATGGTTATTTCAAGCTCTACTTGAGCCTAAAATATGCATGTTTAGCTTCGCCTTTGTTAGAACAAGTCTAAAAACCACACCATGCTTCTAAAAGTTGGGACTACCTCTGCTCATGTTGTGGCAAGAAGATATCCATTACACATTTTATTTTTGGTGTCCAAGCAATGCTTTTATGGGCTTGGATCCTTGAATTTGTTGAAAAGTGTGCAACAAGAAATGCTTGTTGAGAATGCAACAAGATGATGGAGCTTAGTGAAAAGAGTCGCCTTCACTAAGTGGGCCCGCAGGCTATTTTTGGCGCAAGTCTATTTTTAGACTATGTCTATTTTTAGACATATGGATCATGTCTATGGATTGCAGGTTTCTGTTTATGGAAAATTGATCAAGTTGGGAAAAATAGATGGACTTCTATTTTTAGATCACAACGGAGTGACTGCTCAGTCTAAATATAGAACAATCAAATATTATTAGCTCATAATAATATTTAGACTATAAACTTTGTCTTATTCTCTTGGAGCACTCCAGGATGAGCTACGGATGTGGTACATGCAGATCCCAGAAGGAAATACGTGGTTACCTATGGGATGACTAATATTTGCATGCAGGACTTCAGTTAGAACTCAAGTGAGTTGAGTTTAGTGGACTGGAGGTGCAGTTGATGGAGTTGTGTTCAGTGTAGCTTTGTTAAACTGGTTGTATTTAGTCTAACTGGCAAATAGACTAGAGATGAGTTGGGTGAATTAGTTATTAATTAATTCACAAGTTATTAACCCATAATACAACTAATGAATACATCAGTTAACTCAGTTGCATGTCAGTGCATGTTCAGTTCAGCAGGGACAGGTGTTAGAGAATCAATTGCTATCAGTTGCGACTATAGTTGTGCATCAGATCTTGCACAATCAAGGGATTGAGTATGCCAATGAGTTTTCCCACGTATTTTCCCACATTGTAGCTTGTGCTCATGTGATTT
>APFE031539779.1:0-10903 GCA_000404065.3 Pinus taeda
GGGTTTTTTTTTTTTTTTTTTAGTCACTGAAGCTTTGGGTTGCGTGCTTGCTTGAGAAAGCTCTTTTTCCCTCCAGATCTTAAAAATGACGTAGCTAGGGCTACCAGAAACCTTTTTGCATAAAATGAAAGGGGTTCCTCACTGGAACAGATGCTCCTAACACAATAGAGCAGTCCTCTCGACCCGAAAGTAGTCAGAAACAATAGATCTAGGAAATGACAGTCGGATGCAGTTCTACCGGCTTCAGATTTGGATCACCAACGGACGCGGCCCTCAAATAGCTCTGATACCATGTAGGAATTTACAGGGTGAGTTCCTCAGACAGAACACCAAAGGACACCGCTCACAAACAGATCACAGATCAATACACCAGTATTTTTGACGTGGTTAAAACCCTCAAAGAGGGAAACAGTCCCACGCCTGAAGCCAACGCGACCACCTACAGCAAATTTATTAATAAAAGAATGAAATTTTACATAAGCTTCTCTCATGAACAGTTAACCTACAAATGACCCTCCATGCTCTTTAAATAGAGATTATGGGCCAATCGGGTGTTAAGCCACAGATCAAGTGTCGGTAATACCGAGGAGAGAATGAACCATCGGATCACTACATATCGTGACCATCAGATTGTAAGTTACATAGTAAAGAAACACACTTTACCTAACTCTACACTAGACCAAGTTATACTTAACTATTTCCTATGTGTCGGAATATCCTAACAAACTTAGTGAACCGTTGCATCCTTTAATTGAGCCGACATGTCATCTATATATACTTTGAAGCCGTCTTGACTGTCTTTCACATTGTTTTGCTAGCAATCTTCTTCTTTGGAGGATGGTGCTTGTCTTGGAGGGCTACTTGACACTAGGTTGACCTATATTCATGCTCAATAAGAGCTCTTTTACATGACTTTAATTCTTTGACTTTCCTAGACCTATGGAACGAGCAAGAAACTCATTCAAATAATTTACAAAAATAATATTTCTTTTTCTTGACAAGTACAAAGATCAAAATTACATTTACAAATACCGAACCTAGTTACACTTTTCTTCAACAAGGAAGGCTATCTCAGTCATAGTAGAGATTTCTTACTTGCTATATCTTGGATTTCTTCTTTTCATCTTCCTCCACTTCTTCAGTGATATGAGCTTCTTCTCTTCTTTTGTTATTGTCCTTCTTGATCTTAGGACAATCTCTTTTGAACTATCCATATTCTTGACACCCAGTTTATCACCGAGATCCTTACTATGCCATCGAAGTTTCAGAGGGATCTGAAGTTATGTCCTCTTGTGATTACTCCAGCTACGTATTTGTAGGTGTTAGTCCATGTATGCAAGTCGACGTGAACTTTGTGAACCATTGTGTCCTTTAATTGAGCCAACATGTCATCTATATATACTTTGAAGCCAACTTGACTGTGTTTCACATCGTTTTGCTAGCAATCTTCTTATTTGGAGGATGGTGCTTGTCTTGGAGGGCTATTTGACACTAGGATGACCTATATTCATGCTCAAGAAGAGCTCTTTAACATGACTTTGATTCTTTGACTTTCCTAGACCTATGGAATGATCAAGAAACTCATTCAAATAATTTACAAAAATAATATTTCTTTTTCTTGACAAGTACAAAGATCAAAATTACATTTACAAATACCGAACCTAGTTACACTTTTCTTCAACAAGGAAGACTATCTCAGTCATAGTAGATATTTCTTACTTACTATATCTTGGATTTCTTCTTTTCATCTTCCTCCACTTCTTCAGTGATATGAGCTTCTTCTCTTCTTCTTTTGTTATTGTCCTTCTTGATCTTAGGACAATCTCTTTTGAACTATCCATATTCTTGACACCCATAGCATTGGATTTTAGCCATGTTCTTTTTCTTTTTCTGAGGACCAAACTTTCCAAATTGTCCCTTTCTTATTGTCATTCCAGCATAAGCTTGATTTTGCTCACCTGCTCCCACATCAGATTTGCACTTTAGGCTAGATTCTTCAATCTTGCATAGTGACCATAGATCCTAGAATGGAGTAGCTTCTTTCTTCCCATAAATACTTGAAGTAAAGTTACCCCACCCCTTTAGTACTGCATTTAATACAATTATAGTCATTTCACGATCATACATGACTTCTCCCAAATCTTGTAGTTGATCTTGGATCTTAGATATCCTCATAAAATATGAGGCTATTCCATCTTCCCTAGACATCTTCATCTTGTAGAGTTCTTGCCTTAATGAGATGAATTCTCCAGTAGTGCTTACAAAATACAACCCTACTAGTGTGTTATAGATGTTTTTTGAAGTTTTGATTTTAGATACATATGGGATGACAAGATCCTTGATGGATTCAATGAGAATCCTTTGAGCCCTAATTTCTGCTTTCATATACTTTGCAAGTTCTTCAGCATCTTCTTCTCTTGGATTGGTGATAGATCCTTTGGAATGATCCATGACCTCATTTTCAATGAGATCTAGATTCGTCCTTTTTCTTCCATGCAATATAGTTTGAAGCCCCAACCAATTTGTTTCTTTCCTTGCAAAAAGACATTTTGACAGATTCAAATAAGGTCATATACTTACTTTATGGATGATCCTTTCTCCTTGATGCTTTCTTGATGTTGATGATGATATAGAGGATAGAAACTTCTTCTTGATGAAGGTAGTTTTCTTCAAGAATGATTCTTGATCCCAAAGAGAGTGAGATGACACTACCTCTTGATCTAGCTTCCTTTGGATGAATAGTCTTCAAAACACTTTAACTTGAGTAGATGTAAGGTTTTGGCCTTCTCCCTCTTGATATGATCTCAATACTTCTTTGTAGACTTCTTTGATATAGGGTTTTGACTTCAAGACGATCTTTGCTTTGATGGCTTCCTTGAGATTTGATCCTTGAGTATCCCTTGATAAGATGCCCTTCCTTGACTTAGTAACCTCACTTTGAAAACATGTTGAGAAATCTAGGGCATAGAGATTAAGTGATTTCTCTTCTATTAGTAATTTCTTGTGAGTAATTTTTACTTCTTTACATTAGGATCTTCTGTTACTTAGGTTATTACTATTCTTCTTCATGAAACAACTACCAATGCATAAACCATAAAGAGACAAGAGACACATAATATAGGCTATCATCCAGGGCCCAAACCTCTCACTCTTTGAGAGGAAAACTTGAAAAAATTCTTCTTATAGAGATTCCAATTGACAAAAATATCAAGACCAATACCCTTGACCTATCTACCACTTCAAGACCAAGACACGAACCCTTCCTTCCAACTTTGTCTTCTTGACTAAGTCAATATTAGTCAAAATTCATTCCTTTACTGCTAATCTCAATTACTCTTAAATTCAGCCTTCTTTCATGGACCTGCAACTTTCGTACTTCAACAATTCTGCACAGGTGAGGAGATGGAGAGGATTTAGGCTACTATCCTCCTTTGCTTTACTAGAGTACTTCTCTTAATGATCCCGACTAGCGTAGAAGGTGTCTTGTAGACCTTCTCGATGACTTCTTTAGGACTGATACATTACAGCAACAACAACCTTAGATTATGCCACGGGTGTGATGAGATAAGCCCTAAAAGCAGTGTTGAAAACTTTGTTCCATTTCTTCCCTTCCTCATTGGTTAGTAGGTTTCCCTCTCGTGAAATTCACACTCCCTTTCTCACTTTAGACTTCAACCAAAGTGCAAACTTGCAGATCCCTGTACCTCGCACTTCTATGAAATTTTTGTGCTCTGAAATACGCTGAGCTACCTATTTATAGTGGTTGTTGCCTCATAATAAGCTGACATGACTTTTGGTGAACCGACATGTCCTTTTTATGAAGATATTATTATTTCTTTGAAGTCAACCTGTAGGAGGAAGCTTGTGCTTGTCTTGGAGGGTTGTTTGACACTTCTATTGACTCATATACAAGTGTATCATGCCCAAGAAGGGTCCTTCATACATGACAATGACTAAATTTGACTTTTATGACTAGATGACTCAATCCTAAAGGCTCACAATGGGAGCCATTACTAAAATAAAATTCCTTGTTCATGAAGCCCATGAGATAAGCATTACAATAATTTTATTTTTCTTTCTTTTCATCAATTACATAAAATCACAATTACACTTTATTATGAAGACCAAACCTAGTTACTTTTCAACAGAATATCACTGCTAGTAATGACAAAGCAGTAGTCAAGTACGATATGGGTATGTCATATTATTCTCTTGATTAAGACATATCATTGGAAGATCCCAAATGTTGACATATCTCCTTAGTCTAATATCAAGATGGAATATCCTTGATTCTTTATTGAACCACGGGAACTCCATGGTTTTTGGACATTTGGATAAGGATTTGTAAAAGGTATAAAATTAACTTCTTGAAAAAACAGAGTTTCTAAATCCTAGAAGATCGTAAGTCTTGGATGTGAGAACCCTAGAGTTTGTGGATAAAACCCTAGATTTGACCTAAGAAACCCTAGCTCATAAGAATGGCATCATGTTGATGATAAGGACAAGGTTGATAAATTTACAAGATGGATGCAAGAAGGCAAAGATCAAGAGGGAGCTGACATTTCCCTATAACCCTCAAAAGATAAGCACTTTATATCTCTCTTTCCTTGATTATTATTATTGCTATTTTACTATTAGTTAGACTCTTGTCTTTGTTTCTTTTGTTGGGTTGTAGTTGTTCTTCCATGAACTCCTAGTGAGGATTGTAGGTACATAAATAAAGGTTGCCAAGGCTCTGACGGTAGATGGAAGTAGTGGAAGAACAAAGCAAAGCTTGTGACAACCAGACTCTCCCATATGATGTGATTTGTGTTGAGAGATATTGTACTAGATGAGATTCAAGCTCAGAGGGAGTAGGGAGATCAAAAAAACTGAAGTATACCTTGATTGCGCCAAAGAGAAGTTAATTATGACTTCCAAATAGATCTACAAGATCCAGCGTGCAAATAGTAGCATAGAAGCAAGATTTGGGAAGGTTTTCCAAGAAAGAGGGAGAGGATCATGACAATACATTTGCTCAATTGTCAGGTACACTTCTATTAGAATTATTGTTGCTTTTGTTTTGGAATTACATCAAATGGGTGTAGAGATCTTTTTTCTCCATGAAGAATTTGAGGAAGAAGTGTACATCAAATCACCTGAAGGCTTTGAGGGCCATGAAGAAGTCCCTTGCCTCCAAATAGAAGATTGTACCTAAGACTTGGATTGATGGATGAAGGTTGATCCTATATGAATTTTTTTCTAACAGAAGCAGAAGGACTCATGTGAGAGGGAGTAGTTATGGCAGAATGAATTGCGTTTATAATATAGGGAGTATTTATGGCAAAATGAATTGTTTTTGTAATAGAGGGAGCAGTCAGAAAGCCTTATTTTAGATTCAGAGGAAGATAACCTCTGAGTTTGAGATGATGGACTGTCATTAACATTGTAAGGCTAGGCTAGAAATTTGATATGCGAGAAAGCAGTAGTGGCAAAGGGAACGGCCAAGATTGCCACAACAAAAGTTGTTTCATAAAGAGCACCTCCTTAGGGTAACCGGAAAGTAACCGATCAGCTTATGGTTGAGACAAGGCATAAAGCTCAACATGTGTTAAAGTACCATCATAGTACAGTTGGTTATGGCACAACCAATTAGGGTTTAAGATATGTCTCAAACAATGAAATATAATTGCATGGATTCAAAGATTCAGATTGGGCAGAGAGTGCAGAAGACAAACAATATTTGTCAGGATATTGCTTTAGTTTGGGCTCCATTATGCTTTTTTGGATGAGCAGGAAGCAGAAATCAGTCTCACTCAGTATTGCAAAGGTCAAATATGTTACAGCTTGGTGGGAAAGTTGAGAAGCAGTATGACTTCAACAACTACTTGTAGGATTGTTTGATCAAGTGCAGGTGACAACCACGATGATAGGTTAAAGTGCAATGAGATCTAGTACAAGACATGGTACAGAAAGGAAATAATGCAGCTTCAATACTATTCTTCGACCAAGTATATTTTTGGCAAAACCTCTATTCCAGGATGAAGTATGTATACTTCAAGGACAAGCTTAGTGTGATTGAGCATGTCTCTCTCAGCGAGAGGAAGTGATGAAATGCAGAATCAAGGATAGCCATTCTCCCTCGGCCAGGTTGACCAGGATCAGGGAAAATGGTCCAGAGTGTTGATGGGATAGCATCAAGGACAGAAATTCTCCCTATTTCGAGTATGTTGACCGGAATTAGGGAGAATGGTCTAGCAAAGGGCATTCATTCTTCATGTGTCAAGTATGTTAACTAGAATTAGGAGGAATGGTCCTACAAGCCTAGGATCACTCAGTTGAGTGGGTTCCTTTTATAGAATCAAGCTCAAAACTCTCCAAATAGGTTGAGTAAGCTCATTTAGAATTATGCCTGAAATTACTCAGGTAGAGGTTGTCCTTTAGAGATTCACCATTTGTTAAATATTTTGACCGGAATGATGGTGAACCAAGACTATTCTATATACCATGTGTTAGATGGACTGGAATTATGGTGACTAGTTGATGTTAATAATGTACCATGTGTTAGGAGTACCAACCAGGATTATGGAGAGGATACACCATAGGTCAAAGGTACTAGCCAAAATTATGGTAACTTGTTGATGTTATTGATCTAAGTTGTTGACCAAGATTATGGTAATTGGATGATGCTTATGTTGATGATGAATTGCTATAACATTTTTTTAGAGAAATTTTTCAACATAAGAACATCTAGATAGTCATTATGAATACCTCCCAAGCTAATAGGGAGTATTGAATTTATAGTTATGGAAAGTCTTCATAATTAGTATTTGTATCCCTTGATGCATATGTAATGATAAATATAAGGCATGCTCTTCATGTCCCCTTTTAAAAGAAAAAATTTGAATTTTGATATTGAATTTTTGGCTCCAAAAAAGCCAAGTTGGCCCTAGTCAAAGTCACACCCATTCGGCCTCCCAAGGCACCATATATACACCATTGGTTCTCCTCCATAAGGACATATTCAAATCACACACAAGTAAGTATATTTATGTTCATCCAAGCAAAGGAAACAAGGAAGAATATGGTCGAAGTTATCTAGCTATTGAACAAGCTCTCTACTTCTTATTTCACCATGCATTTGTGGCATTTATGTCCAGTTGACTTCACATGTGACAAAAATTTTTGAGGCATACCAGGGCAGTAGGACTGACATTCTTAGGTGTAGAAGCAAGTCAAATTTCTGCCCTAGCACACCAGATCAGGTCGAAGTTCTTCGGCAGTTGTTTTTGACTTGACTAGGAGGCAATTGGACTAGGTTTGACCAAGTCTACTTTGTTGGTCAATTTGACCTTATGATTAACTAGAAGATCTAGGTGTGTCTCTCGTTGAACTGAAGAATTTCTCTAAGGAAAAGGTTGTTGGGTTTTCCCCCGTGTGGGATTTCCCAAGGTAAATGTTTGTGTTCTTATGTGGTTTTCTTTATGATCCTACTAGCATTTAGTTTCTATTGTTGAGATCTTCTGTGTAATTGCTTTATGATTAATATGAATGCAATAAAACAGTAACTAAAGAAATCAGAAGTAATTATCAGTTAGAAGATCCGATGAAAAATCAACACCATCTTCTCTTTGTTGGATTTCCTGACCCCAACATGTTTAGGCATCAACTTGTTGGGCCTACTCATCATGGCAGAAGGGGGTGACCTAGTCCCCCCCTCCTACCCTCATTTTTCCCCCATCTTTTCAGCGCACCAATGCATAGTCTCAAACCAGGGTTTCTATGGAAAGATATGGGGATTTCATCCTTGAAGTTATCCGTTGAGAAAAATCTAATGTGGAGAAATAAGTCAAACAATCCTAGAGGTACATTCCTGGCACAAACGTGGACCAAGAAACCAAAGACTGGATCCTAGACATTGGAAACTCCACCAGAGCTAGAGCTTATGCTTATATGCAGCTTATCAACCTATACTGGCACACAAAAACTCTAATAAAGAGAGTCCTCACATACGCGGGTGACACTCAGTAGGAAATCATCATTTCTATGGCTGAGCTAATGTAGAAAATAGACAACATCAACGAGAAAACCATGCTTATGACCAAGAGAATCACATACATAGATCCCTCCACATCAGACACAGACAGAGAACCCCAACCGCCAAGTCAGGTGAACAACTTGGAAAAATGAAAGGCTACATGGCATATTCTCATGCTAACAATATAATTTCCAGCAATGCAACAATGTTTTATAGTTCATAATGTTTTCTTTATAGATCTTTCTATTTTTTTGTCTTGTCATTTCATTAGATTAACAATATTAAAGTTTTTTGTTAAGCTACTAGTTTGGTTTCCCCAAGTAGAATAAATCGATAAGACAAATGCTACTATAAATTCATGTTTTAGCAATAATAAATTCTCTAAATTTATATTATATATATATATATTATATATATAAAATTATAAAATCATATATTAATTCAAATAACAATGATATAGAAATATATAAATATCAAAAAATAAAATAAAAATATATGAAAGAAAAGAAAATCTAAACCAAAAATGAACATATTAATATAATAATAATAATATGGTTTGAAATAAACCTATAATGATAACAAATGTAAAAACAAAACATTATAAAAATAATCATCCTAATACGAACATTACATAATTCATATATATATAATATAATATGGAAATATGAGTTAAATAAAAAGTAAGCAGTTAATAAAGCAAAAACGAAAATAGCAATATTAATATAGTTTAAAAATCAAATAAATAATAATATTAGTGAATATAATGAATAAGTTAGTGAATATATGTAATAATGTTACACTATATATGAAATTTATATAATAATAATAAAATTTTATCATGTTATAAAATATTGTGTAAACCATGAAATTTAAAGTTCAAATTTTTGTGATTTAAGCAACAAAAATAATATCATGTAAAATAACTATTAAAAACTAAATCTAAAATTAAAATATAGCAAGTGTTACATAGTAGTTAGTGCTTGCTACTTAGTTTAAATTAGCTAAATTAAAATAAAAATAAGGAATTCAAGTGTTAACGTTTAGAATCTAGTCAATTTTGGTTTTACTTAATTTTAATTTTGCATTGTGGCAGTGGAGAATTCAATGAATTCAATCTTACCCAACGACAATAACAATGTTTTATTGTAGTAATATTGTTTTTGTTGAGAAGGTTGTCTAGAAAGTTGTAATTTTTTTTTTTGTAAAATATAGATAGGAATATTTTAAAAGATAGTTATTTTTGCCACATATATCTCTAAAAGATAGGACATATATATTCCTTCAAAAAATATAAAATATTAAAAATGAATTGATTTACATAGTTTTTGTGTTTTGAATTGATATACCATTTTAAATTTATATAATAAAATTTCACTGATGTCTTATTGATGGAATTGCTTATTACTTAGTTATTTGATGTTTTGAAAATTGATGAACCATTTTAATTTATTATTAAAAAAAAAACATTGATTTCTTATTGATATTAAGTAAATTTATATATAATGTTACTATAATTTCATTTATTTTTTAAAAAATTCATTTTCATTTCATGTGCTTAAACAAAGTTTATAAATAAAACAATAAAAATAATAACTCGGTAATATAACCAGTAGTTTTCTTTAAAAATATATATAATAATTAAATGAATTATATATTAATTTTTAAGTGTTTAAATATTTTTAATATATATTAAACAAAAAATTATAGTTAAAATCAAATTTCACTTAAATTATTAATGGAGTTATTACCATTATAATTTGTTTATGAAAACATTTATTTAATTCACTAAAAAATTTAAAAACTTGCTAAGAAAAATACTTAATTTAATTGAACTTGCTAAATTAATTAATATTTGTTATAAAAAAATTTTAGATATTAAATAATTAATTAACATTCTAATTAATAATGGTGAATAAAATTTGTTTGGATTATTTATTGTATATATGAATTTGCTAAAGTAATAAATTTATTATAAAGTAATTTAAAAAATATAAAATATAATTAAATTACATTCTAATTCATTAATGGTGAATAAAATTTTATTTGGTTATTATTAGTCCTTGACAAAGAAGTAATTAATTTATCATTGAACAATATAAATAATATATATTTTGATACTTGCAAATCGATGTGGAGTAAGTGACAAAGTTCTTGAATTCAAAGCTAAATTTAGCAAAGTCATGTAATCTTGGAATTCCTAAACTAAATTTGACATAATAATCTTATTGTACAATATTCTATATTTTTATTTTTTGTTAAAAATAATAATTAGGCTTAAAACATGAGGAGTAACATTTAGTTTTGGTAGGTGAGATTTAGTTTAGTGTATGAAACTAAAGATCAATATGTGTAAGGTTAGATTTGGGTTATAATATTTGATAACTTAAAAATATAATAAATAAAATTTGAATAGTCGTGGAAATTAAACTCCATTAACTAAAAGTTTATAAATATTTAAGAATTTATGGCAATATCAGCATAAAACTTTATGCTTAATTCAATTTGCGTGATTTCCCCGCTAAATGGATTGGAATGACCATTCGCTACGCAATGAGGAAATTGCTTTTCACCCACAATCAAGGTGATTGGATTTGCACCAAATGGAAACCCATAAATTTTCATCCCCGTAAGGTTAGATGATGGATCTTTACTTGATTACAACGAGAAAATTCTTCTGTTATTCCATTGTAAGAATTTCCCAAATTGTTTTAGTTTTTGATCCAAACGAGTCACACATAAACCCTAGCACATACTCCTCTACTTTGAGGACATCCTCAAAGAGAAGGATATTTTTTCTATTCTCTATTGGTTGTCTTGCATTTATAATAAGTTGTTGAATAGTGGGAATTCTAGATGTATTGTATGTTGAATCAACTAGTTCAGATT
>APFE031539785.1:57445-70866 GCA_000404065.3 Pinus taeda
CAAACCAGAAAGACCACAAGCTAGCCCTAATGATAAGTGGGCATATCCATCAAATAAATAATAGGATTTAGCCTTCGGGTTGATTCCGGTACTTATAATAACTGCAATGATCAAACCATATATACCCAACACTCTAGCCATAACAACTGGTACTATAGATTTCATCACAATTTCTGGCCTCATAACACCCATGGATGCAACTCCAACTCCACTCTTTGCCGTCCCATAAGCTGCCCCCATGCCTGCACAGCACGACACAAGTGAATTAAGGATGCACAAGATCCCATAAGCGAATCAAGGAACACGCAACCTGCATTCAATAATCTCTTGAAAATACCACAAGATAAATTGAACAACCTTTAGTCAGTGAAACATACAATAATTATCCAATATTTACTACCTAGAAGTATTTACAAAAGCACTGAGCTTATTATAACTTAGTGAAAGTTATCCTTAATATAATCAATAAAAGAAAACCAAACTTTCATTATATTTTCATTGACAGTGTCAAATTCTTTCTAAGCTTTTTGACCATATGAATAAAATCTTAAATCAAAATAAATAATTTGTTTTTTTAGATCCATTATTTGTTCTTACCTGACGTTAACCATCACCATCATCATAAAATTTATATTAAATTTATTTTTAAAATGTGATGTTTAGGACTATTGTAAAAAAAAATAAAAAACTATGTAGGATTAAGAGTGAAAGTAGAGTAACCTCTCATTATGCTATTAAGTTTTCTTGGAGTCAAAAAGGGCCACTGGAAATTTTGATTGAAAGGAGAGCCGAGGTCAAATTTTCACTAGTAGGAGAGGGAGGTACGAGAGTGAGGGTGAGAGCGACACTGCTAATTGGTCCAAAAAGTACAGTTTACCAATAGACATTGAGGACTTCGTTTCTTTTGATTGATTTTACTTGATATCACTCCCGTGAGGCAGTGATATCTAGCGACAAGGCTGTAAAATTGATGCCCGTTTCTGCAAGTTTTAGCTATAAAATATAGTTGATTGCCAAATAAACACGTCATTAAAATTGACGCCAGTTTTTGCGAGTTTTCGCTGTAAAATACAGTTGATTGCCAAATAAACACGTCCTTGTTGAATGGTTAATTACTTATTTAGGTTCGAATCACATTTAATGCCACTTTTTCAAAATCTTTATCTGGAATTTTGAATGAAAATTATTGTCCGGAATCTTTGGAGCTTCCTTGTTCTCATTTTCTTCTCCTTTTCCTCTAGGCGTGGTGCTTTGGCTATCCTACTACTCTGGTGCATTGGGTTATTTGTGTGGAAACCCTATACCCTATGGTAGTTCTTGGGGTTATTTGTTTTCATGTTGTTACCATTGGGAGAAGTTGAGGATTCTACATAGCCGATACACGGACACTGGTTTTCCTAATCCATCTGTTACCGTGGTTCAAGATTTTCCATTACACGTAGTAGGTAATGCTTTTATTTCCCTTTGTTGGCTGGCTACCAATTAGAAATCTATATAACCTGTCTATTCAAATTGTTATATAACCTGTCTATTCAAATTGATATAACCTGTCTATTCAAATTGTTTTAGACAATGTATGAAAATAGAAAAAAAATTAAATGCCTTTTTTTTAATGGCAGCGTTCAGAGACAAGATACTGAAGTTTTAGATGCTCAGAGACAAGATACCGAAGTTTATTTCATGCCGCTCTCCCAATGGATTTTCTCCACCACAAGAAACAAACTAAATCAAGGACAGTGCACAAATTCTTATGCATTTTCAGTGATATTTTATATTCAATTCAGTCTGAGGGAGGTGTTGTTTTGCACAATTGATTCTGAATTCAAAAGATATAAATTAAAACTACTTATATTTACGCTGTAAGGCGTTTCCTATGAGAAAAACTTTCCTCTCAGCTTACTTGTCAACACTATGGACCATTAGATTATAGGTTAGACGATTGAACCATCTTGAATCGTTCGATTAGGCTAAGGTAGTTGGAACACACTAACCGCCTTATAGCCACAAATTCGATCCCCTTAACGGTTTCGGCTTCGCGTTGTCAATTGCAGGCTAGGGAAACACTATGGAGCTCTCTATCTCAATACTCTTTTAATTATCACTAAAAATGCTTGCTTCGTTACAGCCTTGGATCGAACTACAATTGTAAATGTTGCGTAGAAAGGATCTTCTGTGAAATGTTGTGTAGAAGCGCTTCTGTGAAAGGAAAATTTACCATATCTTTGTCCTGCAATGTTTTTAGTACAGGCTGATGGGCCTTGTAAAATATAGGGCTTTCAGCTATCATAATATTCAAGCTTGCACACAAGAGGCGACCAATTGCCTGGATCTCCACTTCTCCAGTTCCGCTTCCATCCACAATCCCTGCAAACATGATCATTCCATTCACAGAATCTTCACAATGAGCCACAACGCCCCAAATTGGGGACTCAAAGTTCCCTCCATCGTCGGAGAGACAAAGAAGGCTTCCAAACAGTGGATGCTTATAATTCTTCAGCTTCTCTATATGTATAACCAGAGTTATGCCAGAATAGCTTCCACCGAAATGGATTCCCAGAACATAACCATTTTTCCAATTCTTCGAGTGCCTTGGCGCATCCTGTAATGGTTTCTTCCTTAGAGTAGAGATACTCTTCTTCAAACCCCAGAAGCAATCCTCCTGGAGCAATAAAAAATAATTTTCCATGTACACATCAATAGAGCCATAGCTTCCCTTCTTCTTAACACAAGGGAACCCCTTCAAACAATTTCCCAAAGCCTCGTCATCTATTTGTAAACCTGTAATTTTAGGTAACAACAACATTTTATTCCATGAAATATTAACGTTGATTTAGGAAATTGCATTTCCCATCTAAGCGGTGAGCAAACCCAGAAGGAACTAACAATGGCAATCACAATAACTGCAAACATGATCATCGCATTCACAGAATCTTCACAATGAGCCACAATGCCCTAAATTGGGGACTCAAAGTTCCCTCCATCATCGTAGAGACAAATAAGGCTTCTAGATAGTGGACACTTATAATCCTTCAGCTTCCCTACAAGTATAGCCACAGTTATGCCAGAATAGCTTCCACCGAAATGGATTCCCATAACATAACCATTTTTCCAAATCTTCAAGTGCATTGGCGCATCTTGTAATGACTTCTTCCTTAGAGCAGAGATACCCTTCTTCAAACCCCAAATGCAATCCTCCTGGAGCAATAAAAAATAAGTTTCCATGTACACATCAATAGAGCCATAGCTTCCCTTCTTCTTAACACAAGGGAACCCCTTCAAACAATTTCCCAAAGCCTCATCTTCTGTTTGGAAACCTGTAATTTCAGGTAACAACGACATTTTATTCCATGGAAGATTAACGTTCGTTAAGGAAATTGCATTTCACACCTAAGCGGTGAGCAAACCCATAATGAACTAGTAGTGGCAATCAATGGTTTCTCCACTCTTTTTTTGAAACACCATGTCATTCAACAACGGAAAAACATCATAAACTGTTTCAGGTCGGTATTATGCAAGGCGTACTATGAATTTTTTTAGCAGCTTTTTCGCTGAAGGTGAGTTGAATATATCCACAATATACTCTTTCAGAGACCAATGCATGAGAGAAGTACCACTAAAAATCCTATAGAATTTCTTCAACCTTGCAGTATATAATTCTGTCTCGTTGCCATGGGAGATAATGTTAACTAATTCTAATACAGAGCATACAAGATTAAAACCTGGCTTCTGTAAATTTAATACCTGTAGAAATGCAGAAATCCAGCTGGGCATTTTCTAATATCTCACAGAAAATTGCTTCTCGTGCCTATAATGTCTTTCTTGGTGGGTTATTATTATCCATTATGATAATTCAGTTAGCCTAAGAGCTGGAAAGATTGAAATTTTCTCCACTCTATTGACTAAAACCTTTCTCTTGCATGTTGATTACATACTGGGTGACAATCCAAGGGCCACAAGTTACATGGTGGGATATGGACAAAAGTATCCTCGTTAGTTCCACCACAAGGCTTCCTCCATTGTATCACAAAGAGGATTCAACCTTTCTTAGTTGCAAAGGAGGATATTCGATATGCTTTGATTGCTAGTGGAATGACCCTAATGTTTTATTTGGTGTTGTTGTTGCAGGACCTGATAACAATGATAATTTCGTAGATGCAAGAGACAACTATCAGCAGACAAAACCTACAACCTACAATAGTAGGCCTATGGTGGGACTTTTTGCCAGACTTATGGGGGGAATTACTGGAAATGACCAGAGTCTTCCAAGTAGCCTTCTCTTATAGGATGCAATTAATTTGGTTTTAGTTTATTTTAGTGATGATGTTGTTGGTGGTGTTATAATGGTTGTTTCTTGAAATTGTTGTTCCTAAGCCTAGATCAAGAGCAGGGGAAGGTTCAGGTTCCCCTGCTCCAACTCATGATCTACCTCAAAATCCAAAACCTAAGCCAAAGCCCTCTCCAACAAGTAGGAGCTATACACAGATTGCTTTACAACGATTTTGTTTATGGAGAGAGGGTTTCATTTATTGTGGAAGTCCATAGTGAGAAGCACCATTCCTACCAATTGTGCTCTCCTTTTGTTGCAAAGCATAAAATAGAGAGGACGCACACTCTGCATTGGAAATTGTTGCGACATCCACCCACTTTAAGATTTAAAAAGCTAGGTCAACATTCAAAGCCATGATCCCTGAAATTCTTGAGAATTCAATCAAAAGCCCAACATAAGTTGAACTGTCACTTGTGATGCTTTCCACATGACATATCCACACTCTTATGGACTTGGAGTTTCAATGTGCATTCGGAAAGCTCTAGCAGATGTAGGAATTTTACTAAAGGAGATCAGTGTTTTTTATTTTTAATAAAGGATTATCAATGTTGTAGAATTACTACAGTTTCATATTTTATTGAAATTTGTAAATGCTTAATTACCAATTATCATATCCTCAATAACAATGCAGGTCAACTATATCAATGTACATGCAACCTCAACCCAAGTAGGAGATCTGGCATAGATTAATTCTATCGAGAAGGTTTTTAAGGATATTTCTAGTATTAAAATGAATGGAATCTTACCAGAGATAAATGGATAGTTTGGGCTACATGATAAATTTAAAAGACAATTGAGATTTATATGTGGTTTGTTATCAGTTCCTCATGCAAGGCAGGGGCGGGAAAAACCTAGCAGTTCTGCAACAATACCAACAAAAAGATGGGTATTACATGTGTGCATGTGTTCAAAAGAATGGAGACAACGTACAAAGAACACCAGATTTGTTTGTCTTGACATTGATCTGTCTTCATGAATACATTATACACATATGCTCTATCTTGATAACAAGTCACAAAGTGGACTAAATGAGTGTTTCTCTGTTTTCAGGTGGACTGTTGTACTCACAGAAATGGAACAATATGCATGTTGTGACAAGTGCCTTATTCCTGCTCATATTCTACTCTGATTATTTGTCTTCTGCTGACAAGCAACTGCAATGTCCTGGTAAGAATAACCTTGAGAAGGGAAGAATAGTGTGGAAGCTGACTCAAAATATGTGAAAAGAGAATTCCACAATTTGAAGATAAGGGTGATAGAACAAAAAGTAGAATTAAAATAATTAAGAGAAAAATAGTCTCAGATCAGGAAGCAGTTGGAGATTAAAAAAAAGGAGAGCAGCATGGAAAACAAAAATGGACTATTATTGAATGATGAATTTCCTTATAGAAATTCTAATCTGTCTTTTAAAATATTGAAACATGAAATAATATAGTGAAGCAAGGCACTACATAAGGAACCAGGCTACCTTTTAGATACCTTGCTACCCAAAAAGGCACCACTTGCCATCCTTTTTGTCATTTTGATCTATAGGATGATATCTAATAAAAGTTTATGCAGGTGTCATGGATTAGTTGTATAGCATTACTAGTGGAAAAAAGGAAGATGGCCAAAATCCCATTGCATATGGAGTGTGAAGTGGCACAACATATGATTTTTGGCAATGGACTCAGAAGTTTCCTAATCGATAGCAGAATGTCGGCTATTATTAGTCAATGCATCAGTACATGGTGTTGTGATTATATAAGTGTATTTTTATAGAATTCAATGACTTTTTGCCAGACTTAGGGGGGGAATTGCCGGAAATGACCAAAGTCTTCCAAGTAGCCTTCTCTTATAGGATGCAATTAATTTGGTTTTAGTTTATTTTAGTGATGATGTTGTTGGTGGTGTTATAATGGTTGTTTCTTGAAATTGTTGTTCCTAAGCCTAGATCAGGAGTAGGGGAAGGTTCAGGTTCCCCTGCTCCAACTCATGATCTACCTCAAAATCCAAAACCTAAGCCAAAGCCCTCTCCAACAAGTAGGAGCTATACACAGATTGCTTTCCAACGATTCTGTTTATGGAGAGAGGGTTTCATTTATTGTGGAAGTACATAGTGAGAAGCACCATTCCTACCAATTGTGCTCTCATTTTGTTGCAGAGCATAAAATAGAGAGGATGCACACTCTGCATTAGAAATTGTTGCGACATCCACCCACTTTAAGATTTAAAAAACTAGGTCAACATTCAAAGCCATGATCCCTGAAATTCTTGAGAATTCAATCAAAATCCCAACATAAGTTGAACTGTCACTTGTGATGCTTTCCACATGACATATCCACACTCTTATGGACTTGGATTTTCAATGTCCATTCGGAAAGCTCTGGCAGATGTAGGAATTTTACTAAAGGAGATGAGTGTTTTTTATTTTTAATAAAGGATTATCAATGTTGTAGAATTACTACAATTTCATATTTTATTGAAACTTGTAAATGCTTAATTACCAATTATCATATCCTCAATAACAATGCAGGTCAACTATATCAATGCACATGCAACCTCAACCCAAGTAGGAGATCTGGCATAGATTAATTCTATCGAGAAGGTTTTTAAGGATATTTCTAGTATTAAAATGAATGGAATCTTACCAGAGATAAATGGATAGTTTGGGCTACATGATAAATTTAGCAGACAATTGAAATTTATATGTGGTTTGTTATCAGTTCCTCATGCAAGGCACGGGTGGGCAAAACCTAGCAGTTCTGCAAAAATACCAACAAAAAGATGGGTATTACATGTGTGCATGTGTTCAAAAGAATGGAGACAATGTACAAAGAACACCAGATTTGTTTGTCTTGACATTGATCTGTCTTCATGAATACATTATACACCTATGCTCTATCTTGATAACAAGTCACAAAGTGGACTAAATGAGTGTTTCTCTTTATTCAGGTGGACTATTGTACTCACAGAAATGGAACAATATGCATGTTGTGACAAGTGCCTTATTCCTGCTCATATTCTACTCTGATTATTTGTCTTCTGCTGGCAAGCAACTGCAATGTCCTGGTAAGAATAACCTTGAGAAGGGAAGAATAGTGTGGAAGCTGACTCAAAATATGTGAAAAGAGAATTCCACAATTTGAAGATAAGGGTGATAGAACAAAAAGTAGAATTAAAATAATTAAGAGAAAAATAGTCTCAGATCAAGAAGCAGTTGGAGATTAAAAAAAAGGAGAGCAGCATGGAAGACAAAAATGGACTATTATTGAATGATGAATCTCCTTATAGAAATTCTAATCCGTCTTTTAAAATATTGAAACATGAAATAATATAGTGAAGCAAGGCACTACATAAGGAACCAGGCTACCTTTTAGATACCTTGCTGCCCAAAAAGGCACCACCTACCATCCTTTTTGTCATTTTGATCTATAGGATGATATCTAATAATAGTTTATGTAGGTCTCATGGATTAGTTGTATAACATTACTAGTGGAAAAAAGGAAGATGGCCAAAATCCCATTGCATATGGAGTGTTAAGTGGCACAACATATGTTTTTTGGCAATGGACTCAAACGTTTCCTAATCGATAGCAGAATGTCGGCTATTAGCAGTCAATGCATCAGTACATGGTGTTGTGATTATATAAGTGTATTTTTATAGAATTCAATGACCCACTGAAGTTTTCTTGCACAATTGAAATGGTCAAATTTGTGGAACAAGTAGAGGAACAAATCATGCCATAGTAGAGAATTGCAATAGTCAATGCATTCTATATTT
This sequence comes from Pinus taeda, assembly GCA_000404065.3. NCBI lineage: Eukaryota > Viridiplantae > Streptophyta > Pinopsida > Pinales > Pinaceae > Pinus > Pinus taeda. Next base: position 65,535 of record APFE031539785.1, read on the forward strand.
CCAATCTACCAATAGTTATGTAAACATTGCAACACAATCTACCAACTTCAGGTAAACTAGTTAGAATTTTGTTTATCAGTCTTAGATGGCAGTCGTCAAGAATTGAGAATATAGAAAAATTGTATATACATATAATGATTGTATATACAAATCAAAAAGAAAATTGTAAGTCGTCTCTAAACTATCTCGGAGTGCAGAAGTAAATCCATTAGAATGGTTGGCATTTGCTATGTCACACGTGTAGACCATTGATCACCTAAATTTGATCCGAGAACCAATGTCTTCTTGGTGGGTTATGATTATACATGATGATAGTCTAAGAGCTAGAAATACTGAAATTTTCTCCAATCTATTGGCTAAAACCTTTATCTTATCCGTTGATTACATATTGGGTGACAATCCAAGGGCCACAAGTTACATGGTGAAATATGGACCAACGTATCCTCGTCCGATCCACCAGAGTGTTTCCTCCATTGTATCAAACAAAGGGGATTCAACCTTTCTTAGTTGCGAAGGAGGATATTCTATATTGTTCGATTGCTAGTGAAATGACCCTTACCATATCTTTCTCCTATAATGCTTTCAATACAGGTCGATAGGCCTTATAAAATGCAGGCCTTTCAGCTATCAAAATATCCTAGCTCGCACATAAGAGTCGGCCAATTGCCTGGATCTCCATTTCTCTAGTTACGCTTCTTCCATCCACAATCCCTGCAAACATGATCATTCCATTCACAAAATATTCACAGTGAGCCACAATGCCCCAAATAGGGGACTTAAAGTTCCCTCCATCATCGGAGAGACAAAGAAGGCTTCTGGACAATGGACGCTTATAATTCTTCAGCTTCTTTACATGTATAGCCACAGTTATGCCAGAATAGCTTCCAGCGAAATGGATTCCCAGAACATAACAAATTTTCCAAATCTTCAAGTGCCTTGGCGCATCCTGTAATGAATTCTTCCTTAGAGCAGAGATACCCTTCTTCAAACCCCATAAGCAATCCTCCTGGAGAAATCGGAAATAAGTGTCCATGTACACATAAATATAGCCATATCTTCCCTTATTCTAGCACAAGGAAACCCCTTCAAACGATTTCCCAAAGCCTCGTCATTTGTTTGTAAACTTGTAATTTCAGCTAACAACGACATTTTATTCCCTGGAAGATTAGCGTTTGTTAAGGAAATTGCATTTCCTGCCTGAGTGGTGAGCAAACCCACAAGGAACTAATAGTGGCAATCAATATTTTCTCCACTCTTTATTTGAACCACCATGTCGTTCAACACAGAAAAACATCAGAAAATGTTTCAGGACAGTATTCTGCCAAGCATATCATGAACTTCTTGAGTAGCTTTTCTGCTGAAGCTGAGCTAAATATATCTACAATATACTCTTTCAGAGACCAGTGAAAGAGAGTAGTACCACTGAAAAGTCTATATAACTGCTTCAACCTTGCAGTGTATAATTCTGCCTCGTTGCCATGAGAGATGATGTTAACTAACTCTAATACAGAGTATACAAGATTAAAACCTGGCTTCTACAAATTTAATACTTGCAGAAATCAAGCTGGGCATTTTGTGATATCTTGCAAAACATTGCTTCTGGTGCCTGCTTGGCATTGGCTCAAAAGTGTCTCCAAGTAAAAAGATAAATCTTCTGAACTTCTTGGCGTGCATTGCACTAAGAGGGCATAAATTGCCCTTCACTTGTCTGGCGATTCATTGGAAACAAATTCAAAGATATCCCCTACTTCCAGCTGAAGCATGCATGTCTCTTTGAATGATGAAGTTTCTTATTGAAATTCTAATCCGTCTTTTAACATATTGAAACATGAATTAGTATAGTAAAGAAAAACACTACATAAGGAATAGGCTACGCTTTTAGACACCCTGCTGCCCAGAAAGGCACCACCTGCCATCCTTTTTTTAATTTTGATCTATAGGATGATATCCAATAATAGTTTATGCGGTTGTCTTGGATTAGCTGTATAATATTACCACTTGGAAAAAAGAAAGATTGTCAAAATTCCATGGCATATGGAGAGTGAAGTGGCACAACACATGCTCTTTGGTAATGGACTCAAAAGTTTCCTAATCGATAACAGAATGCAGACCATTAGCAGTCAACGCATCAGCACATGATGCTACGATTATACAGGCATATTGGCATAGAATTCAATGACCCACTGAAGATTTCATGCAAACCGAAATGGTCAAATTTGTGGAACAAGTGGAGGAAAAAATCATGCCTTAATAGAGGATTGCAATAGTTTATGCATTCTATATTTCCAATGTAAATGGGAATGTTAGGTAAATATTGTAAGGTCATAGTGAGAAGCATAGTTCCTCCCCACTATGATCTTCCCAACTATGATCTTCTCTTGTTGCAGAGCAGAAAATAGAGAGGACACACACTCTACATTGGCAATTGTTGCGCCATCCACTCGCTTTAATATTTAAAAAATTAGGTCAACATTCAAAGCCATGATCCCTGAAATTCTTGAGAATTCAATCGAAAGCCCAACGTACGCTGAACTGTCTCTTGTGATGTTTTCCATATGACCGATCCACACTCTAATGGACTTGGAGTTTCAATGTGCATTCGGAAAGCTCTGGAAGACGCAGGAATTTTACCAGACGAGGTCAGTGCTTTTGGTTTTTTAATAAAGGATTATCAGTGTTGTAAAATTACTACAGTTTTAATATTTTATTGAAACTTGTAAATGCTTAATGACCAATTATCGTATGATCAATAACAATGTAAGTCAACTATATCAACGCATATGCAACCTCAACCCAAGTAGGAGATCTGGCGGAGATTAATGTTATCAAGAAGGTTTTTAAGGATACTTTCGGTATTAAAATGATGGAATTTTACGAGAGGTAAATGGATAGTTTGGGATGCATTATAAATTTAGCGGGCAATTGACATTTATATGTGGTTTGTGATGAGTTCCTCATGCAAGGTAGGGGTGGGTAAAACCTAACAGTTTTGCAACAATACCAACAAAAAGATGGCTATTATGTGTGTGTATGTGTTAAAAAGAATGGAGACAACAAATAAAGAACACCAGCTTTGTTTGTCTTGACATTGCTCTGTTTTCATGAATACATTATACAACTATGTTCTATCTTGATAACAAGTCACAAAGTGGGCTAAAGGAGTGTAGGAGTGTTTCTCTGTATTCAGGTGGACTGTTGTACTGGAAACAATGGAACAATATGCATGTTGTGACAAGTGACTTGTTCCTACTCATAGTCTATATTGATTATTTGTCTTCTGCTGGTAAGATGGATAGTTTGGGTTGCATGATAAATTTAGCAGAAAATGACATTTATATTTGGTTTGTCATCAATTCCTCATGCAAGGTAGGGGTGGGAAAAACCTACCAGTTATGCAACAATACCAACAAAAAGCTGGGTATTGCATGTGCACATGTGTTTAGAAGAACAAAGAGAATTTACAAAGAACACCAGTTCTATTTGTCTTGACATTGATCTGTCTTCATGAATACATTATACACCTATGTTTTATCTTGATAACAAGTCAAAAAGTGGACTAAAGGAGTGTTTCTTTGTATTCATATAGCATAGTTCAAAGCCTTGAATTCACTCTCATTAATAAATTCCAAATCTTTGATTTGTGACTCTGAGGAATGTGGCCTTCATCAAGGCTTAAAACACCTAGACTCTTTATAAGGTACCTTACTATCTGCTTTGTCTCTTCAGACATTTTGACATTTTCTTCATGGATGAAAGTGTAAAACAAAGAGTAGCTTCATATCAACACACTTTCCTTCTTATGCCACTCATGTAGCATTTTTATGTTGTAAATATTACATACATGTCTCGGTGCTCTACATGACACAAAAATTACAAATCCTCTAAAAGGGGACTCCCTTATTGTGAAGTCTCTTAATTGTCAAATCCCTTAATGGGCTCAGAATATAAACATGAATGATAACATTCCACTTTCTCGTTGCCATCTATAGAGTATGATTTTGGGGTTAATGATTAATGGTTTGCAACTCAAAACAAATTCAGATAACTTTGTACACAAAACTCTTCTTCTATGCTATTGTTTCCTATGTTACTGCCTTACGGTGTTTTCTTTGCAACATGTGGTGCAAATGCTAGTTACGCCATAAGGCGTTCCCTCTGAAATGAAATCCCCTCCATGCAACCATGTTTCTAATAGGGATATCGTTCAGCGCCCTCATTTTCAATACGGTGCAACATTCCTTCTCGGAAATCGTTAACGAGAATCTAACCAAGCGGGTCTGACAGACAATGGTGTTGTACCTCAATATAATGTCAAAAATCACATTCTAGACAAAAATAGTTTTCATGGGGCTATGTTGTGGTAAAAACACAACACCCCCCATTATTGATGCGTCCACTTCGAATAATGTGGACCCTTTCTATAAAAATTTTGGCTAAGCACCTTTTTGGATTTTTATTTTGGTTAATTTCCCTACGCTTTCGTTAATTTTTAGTTTTCTTTGTATTCTTGTTTTGATTGCTTTCTTAGAATCGATTTTTTATAAGCTTCACATTGACGCTTGTTTTGTCTCATTTGGTCAACTGGTTTGAAAATGGCACTCCTTTGAAAGTCTGATTATTTATGTAGCCTGGGTTAAAATTGCGTAAAATGTACAATATTGCATTTTGTAGATAAATTAGTTCAATAATGCATTCATTTTAAATATTAACCCGTAGTGAGTTTTTACTAACATTTTTTTCGTATAGCCAAATCATGAAGCAATCGGATTTTAGTAATTTACTCTAATAAATTATTAATCTCGAAAAATCATAATTTCAAAGTGGCTATAATTTATTTTTCATTTTATTAAAAATAGTTGTAGTTTATAAAATAACTCTCATAAAAAAATCAAAATTAAAATTGATTTTTTAATATTAAATCTCAGATTAATTAAATTAATTATCATTTAAAATATAATTAATTTAATTAAACTAAAACTTAATATATAAAAAAATCAAAAAACATATTTCACAATCAGAAGTTTGTATCGCATCGGGAGTTTTAACTTAACACATTTTAAAAGCCCCCGATACTTCATATCCCCAATCGTCGATTATTAAAAAATTCATATATCGCATCGGGAGTTTCCATATGACAAAATTTGAAAACCCCCGATGCACCTCCATGCTCCGATCCCCGATAAGCGAAAACGCCGAAATGTCGATTGTGAAAAAGTTAAAAGGCATTAACTAGTTTTGTTTTGGGTTAATATAGTTTTCAAAAACACTCATGCGTATGAGTGGAATAAGTTAAGAATAGGATAGGTTAATATATATTAAATGTTAGTTTATA
>APFE031539785.1:98038-133267 GCA_000404065.3 Pinus taeda
TGAAAGTATGGGCTCCAATGTTGGCTCTCTTATTATGGAGTATAATTCATCTTTGAGAATTTTTCAATTATTAAATTAAGTTAGTCAATTGCTTAAAATATTAAATTTATTTCAAAACAATTTGTTACTTTATAGGTTAGGCACTGACTTGAAATATTAAACTTATTCCAAAATCTTTTTGTTACTTTATAGATAAGGCGTAGATTGCTTGGCTCTATGAAAATAATGAAGGGAAAATACATGTTAATCTGTTACTTGTGCTCTTAGACTAAAAAATACACGGTGACAGAGAAATGCATATTATGCTAATTGAGGAATGTTTTTCGCTTGTCGAACTTATAGTATTGAATTTAACACACTAACACTTTACAATAATGAACTAACAATATTCATGATGAAAATTGCAATATGGAATATTTATCTACATAGCGAAAAAGACAATATGGGAGATTCCAATCACGTTCCAAGGCATTTTTTAAAATGCGGATGTGACAAAAGGTTGTTGTGGAAGGTGTTGTTTGTATATAGGAAATTTCTTGATCATTGTGTATAATCCTAATGTTGATAGATATGTCTATTAAGTGGTTCCAGTTAATGGGGCATTGATTTGAGCCTTCAATATATTTGTATTCTTTATCAAAGTATTCTTTTGTTGTATTTGTGTTTTTCAATTTATGCCTTACGGCGTTTCCTTTGCAACATCTTGTGCAAATGCTAGTTACCACATTTTCTCTAGTGTTGCCATTTTTCCCTATATTTTGTCAAAATAAAATAATCACTGAGCATGAGGATTTGGCTAAACATAGAGAGTGAGTTAAGTGAATGATTGAGTGGTTGAGTGTTTGAATCTTGAGTCAAGTTGAGTTAAGTGATAGATGACTTTGAGTGTGTTATTGCATGTAGTTGTAAGTCAAGATATTTTAGCCAAGTAATTTGTTGAAAAAAGTGAAATACCCTTCACCCGGTTCATTGTAATCATCATATTTTGTGTGATCATACAAGAGTAGCAATTGATTTAGGTGTTAATTCATAATTTGGGTCCTCACTTTTAAACAAATTAGTATTAAAACAAAGTTACACAGAGGTAGGGAGAACGAATTAGCAACCGTATGCGTGTGAGAAGAGAAATCTATTTTTTTCTAGTGGTTTGAGCACCAATCCTACACTTATACACAGAGCGCTATAACACGTTCAGCGCCAGGACAGCGTCGCGTTAAAAGTAAAAATTCGCCGAGATTTGAATGCAGGCCAGTTACGTTAAATTTTGAAGCGTTACAGCATTAACGCGCTGCTCCGTATAGTGCACTATGGTTAATCGCATGTCATTCTCACGAGATAAGTGTTAATGTGAATAACGTAGTTTTTAAGATTACAGTCAAACGTATTAAAACTCGTTGACTTCATATACAGCTAATGGGAAAATTTATTAAAAAGGGGGCACATCATTTTTTTTTATTCGTTGGATTGGTTATTGTCATAAAGGTGAGAGTGTGACTTTTGTTTAAGCTTTTATATTAACAAAGTTTGGCTTGATGATAATAGGGGTTTTTTTTTCAATCTATTGAAATTTAAAAGAAACGTTTTCTTGAAAAAAAAAAATTATAAAATAAAAAACTTATGGTTTTATTTAAAGCCGTATTTTTGTTTTTAATTATGAAAAGAGAATTTTAGGGTTTTTTTCAAAGAGAAATTTTTAGATAAAGATGGTTTTCTCAAATAGGAAGGATTATGATGTGTGGACCATTAAGATCGGAGCCATTTTGCAGGGACATGATGTTTGGGATTATGTTCAGTTTGGGTTTTCAGAACCTAAAGATGAAGCATAAGTACGAGATCTCACTAATGCAAAAAGAGAATAATGGAAGACAGACAAGAAGAAGAATGCACAAACGTTGTAGCTTATCCAGCACGGAGTGGACCGAGCAGTGTTCGAGAAGATTATGATCACGTCTTCAACAAAAGTAGCATGGTATACTATGGCGACAAACTATACAGGTATGGCCAAAGTCAATATTGTTAAGTTACAGAATACTAGGAGAAATTTTGAAAGTTTGCAGATGAAGGAGATAGAGGACAGATTTTTTTATGAATCGAGTCATAACTATCGTAAATCAGTTAAAGAATTATGGTGAAGAGTTTAAATATCAAACAATGGTTGAGAAGGAAGGTCTTCAGATCTTTGCTTACCAAATTTGATGTTGTGGTAGCAGCCATAGAAGAAGCCAAATATTTGGCATCATTGACAGTTGATGAGTTAATGGGATCACCTCTATTGCATGAGGCAAGGATAGACAAAAATAAAGATTCAACTTTATAAACCACTTTCAAAAGTCAAGTTTCTATTTCAAGAGACAGAGGTCAAGGCATAAGTAGAACGAGAGGTAGAGGATGAAGAAGAAGATACGATAGTCAGAGAGATGGCCAAGAAGAGCATGAACATGAAAGTAGAAGCAACTACATAAGCTTCAACAATTATCAAAGAGTTAACAAATCAAAGGTGAGATATTATTATTACAATAAATTTGGTCACTATGTTCATGATTGTAGGAAAAAGATAGTTGATCAAGGGAACGAGAGAGCTAATGTCACTACAGAAAGTTCTAACTACATGTTATTGGCTTGCCATGCGCATGCATAAATTTTATGCTAGTGTGTGGTTGTTAGACAGTGGTTGCAATAACCACATAACACGGAAGAAGGATTTGGTTGCAAATTTCAATCAATCTGTGAAAATAGAGGTAAAGTTGGGGACTCACAAGACTATGGAAGTAAATGGCAAAGGATTGGTCAACATTTTAACCAAGCAAGGGGAGCCGAAGACAATCTCAGAGGTATATTATGTCCCTAGTCTCAAACATAATTTGTTAAGTGTTGCTCAATTGACACAGAAAGGATACAGAGTTATCTTTCAAGGTCAAGAATGTGTCATATATGACAAGCCCCCAAGCAAACGGCTGATAGAAAAGGTGTAGATGATGAGGAACAAACTCTCTCCTCTAATTTTGAATTACAGTGGTCAGGTGAGTTCTTTTACAGTTGCATGTTCTGATGATTACTGGTTATAGCACTTTTGATTTGGACACTTGCACTTTTTTTGTTTAAGATTGTTGCAGAAGAAACAGATGGTCATATGATTACCTCCCATCAAAGAACCTGCTAGTGCTTGTGAGTGTTGCATTTTGGGAAAGCAACACTATGAAAGTTTTCCAAAGGGAGTTGCATACAAAGCAAAGAAACCTCTTGAGCTAGTGCATATAGACTTGTGTGGACTTATGGGGACATAATCGATTGTTGGAAATTGTTATTTCCTCACTTTCATTGATGACTACAATAGAAAGACTTAGGTTTACTTCTTGAAGTAGAAATCTGAAACTTTTACAAAGTTCAAGGAATCCAAAGCCTTAACAGAGAAGTAAAGTGACTGAAAAATCAAGTTATTGAGGTCATATCATGGTGGAGAATATGACTCAAAGGAATTCTATGATTGCTGCAAACAACATGGGATGAGAAGACATTTTACAACCAGGTACACAACGCAACATAATGGTGTAGCAGAGAGAAAGAACATGACACTTATGAACATGGTAAGAAGCATGTTAAAAGGCAAAAACTTGTTTAATAAGTATTGGGCAGAAGCAGTTGCATGTACTATTTATGTGATCAACAAATTTCCTACAAAGAGTGTGATGAACAGAGTACCAGAACAAGCATGTTCAGGTATGTATTGCAACATATCTCATCTCAGAGTATTTGGATGTGTAGTTTATGCACATGTTCCTAAGGAGCGAAGAGGAAAATTCGATGATAAAAGTGAAAAATTCATAGTTACTCGTTATAGTGAGCAATCAAAAGCTTACAAATTGTATAACCCTATCACAAAGAAAACCATACTCAGTAGAGATGTTGTGTTCAAGGAACAAGAGTCATGGAATGGAACTATAAACAAAATAGTTGATGCATAAGTACCATTGATGGAAGAATATGACGTAGCAGAAAAGGACCAACAAGAATCCCACGTAAAGACACCAATCAGAGACACACCAACAAGGACTCCAAGATTTGTAGAGCAGCATGGATCTTCAAGAAGATCAACAGATGAAGATTCTACCAGCATTCAATCAAGTGATGAATCAAGCAACGGTAAAAAAAAGATGAGAAGTCTAAAAGATATTTATGATGATTTGAATGTTAGTTCAAATTTTGCATTGTTGTCATTCCAACCTTCTTCGTTTGAAGAAGAAATCAAAGATGAAAATTGGGTGCAAGCCATGGGTGAAAAAATTGAAGCTATTGAAATGAGTGATACATGGGATTTGGTTGATTTACCAAAGGATGATGAAGGATCATATTTCAATCCAAATCTATTTAAAAGATTGGTTGGCCGCCTCATGTATCTCATAGCTACAAGACCAGATATCATGCAAGGAGTGAGTTTGATTTCCATATTTATGGAGACTCCAAAAAACAGACATTGGAGTGTAGGAAAAAGAATTCTGAGATATATAGCAGGAACTAGATATTGTGGCATAATGTATGCAAGCACAAAAAAGAAGGATTTGATTGGATACATAGATAACGATTTTGCAGGAAATGTGGATGATAGGGAGAGCACTTCTCGCTTTTTGTCCCACCTTGGTTCAGGTGTGATTTCATGGACATCTAAGAAGCAGCCCATTGTGATACTTTCGTCACCAAAAGCAGAATATGTAGCAACATCATCAGCAACATGTCAAGCAGTGTGGTTAAGAAGAGTATTTTCTCGGCTTAAGCAAAAACAAGAAGGATCAACATTAATATATTGTGACAACATCTCAACCATTGCACTATCCAAGAATAGTTTGTTTCATCAGAAAAAAGCAAGCATATTGATACTAGATATCACTTTATTAGAGAATTTGTGAGCAATGGAGAAGTTTACTTGAAGCCTTGTAAATCTAATGGTCAATTGGCTGATATATTTACTAAGTCATTAACACAAGATGTGTTTGAGTTTCATAAAAGAAACTTGGGTGTTGTAAGCCTAACTGAGATATAGACCAACATGCATGTTTGAGTTGTCATGAGTCATGTTTTAGTTTAGTAGTAGTAATTAAGAGGGAGTGTTAAAATAAGATAATTTCCCCTGCATGAGGATTTGGTTAAACATAGAGAGTCAGTTAACTAAGTGATTAAGTGGTTGAGTGTTTGAGTGTTGAGTCAAGTCGAGTTAAGTGATAGACAACTTTGAGTGTGCAATTGCATGTGGTTGCATGTCAATATATTTTAGGCAAGTAAGTAGTTGGAAAAGGTTAAATATCTTTCACTCGGTTCATTGTAAGCATCATATTTTGTGTGATCTATAGAAGAGCAACAAATCGTGTTTTATGTGTCAATTCATGCTTTGTCTCTTACGTTTTCCAACAAATTTATGGAACACAGTGATGAATATTTTTAAAATTGGAGTTTCCTGCTATTTTGTTATAAGTTAGTTAGTGATCGGAACTTGACGTGCCAATTTTATTGATTTAGTATTGGATTGGATATCGTTTTTGGAAAAATAAAACTAATCCACTTCATGTTTAGCTCTACTTTCTTATTTTTCCAAGACTTCAAAATATTTTTCCTCTCACTCATTGATATTGATATGTCCATGCTAGATGAATTTACAACCAATATTCCTCGATGATATTGATATGTCCGTGCTAGGTGAATTTATAGCAAATATTACTGAATGTTTATTTCTTAGATGGAGAAGTAAAAATTAGCATAATTGGTATAGATTAATAGGGAAATTTAGTGAGAGATCTCTTTCAGTAAATAAAAATAAAATCTCCAAATATTGGTTCTATCCCGATAAAAATCCCTATTTAGTGTCCACTGTATAGTTTCGCTAAATAAGTTTAACTCCAAAGAAATCTAAAGTGTTTCGACCAGTGCATGAAACCGAGAGTTCTTATCCAAATCATGATTGTGTTTGGGAGTTTTTAATCCAAGTGCCTAATATATCCAATCTGGGATAAACTGACATAACGTATAGCAAATACAATAATTCATAGTTCATTAATTTAATATTTTTTATTAGAATAAGATAAAGTGAAATAATTTAAGTATTCTATTTTTTATTATTATGATTTTTAATTATCAATCTTAATTATGAAGGGAAGTTGGTAACTAAAATAGTGTCAAATCTGGGCTATTTGTTTGAAAGCTGCAAAGATAAATGTAGTTCATGATGTATGCGAACCAACATACCAGCTAAGCTCCAACTTGCAACTTGTTTCCAGATTCTTTGTCCTCTCCCATTGCTATTTTGGAAAAATGGTTTGGAAAAATATTATGCAATTTAAAATAAATATTAAGGGAAGTTTAAAAATAAAACCGTAACAAAATTCTTTGATGCTAAAGGCGTGAAATTTAAGCCCTGCTAGGGACCACACCACAGCATTAGTTTATTGTACATAATTTTTTTTCCAAAGTCACATGAAGGGCAGCTTAAAAGTAAAACCGTCACAAAATTCTTTAGCGGGTAAGGGGACCCGTCAAATTTAAGCCCTGGTAGTGACCACACCGGAGCATTAGTTAGCTTGTACATAATTGCTTTTTCATTTTATGTCATAACAATTTTAAAATTGTTGGATTTCCAACCTACATATTAGATTGTCGAGGTTCTCGGTGGAGTTTTAAGCCATGATGTCGGCTCGCCGTCACCATGAAGGCTTGAAATCCCAAGGCGCTACATAAACGTTATCCTGTCATAAAATAATGTTGGGATTGCGCCTGGTACGAGAGAGAATACGCGTTGCAGGTTTATGTCTCGTTTTTGAACAAGCGTGCACGCTGCAAAACAAAAGAGCTCAAGAAAGATTGCAAATTAATTAAACGCAATCCCATGACTTGTTGCATCGTTTGCAATATACTTGAACCCGTTATTTCTGTGTACTGTCCTATGTCTTATGCTTTTTTCATTAATATGCCACACATGAGGTTAGTACTACCACAATGCTCAGTCATAGCCAATGCATTAACTTTGACTGAATTTGAAGGTACCATTACAACTAGTTGTGCAAAGAGTTCGGTGCAACAGTACTGAACTTTAATGTTGAAACAACTTGCATAGTTAATACATATACCTTTTCGAAATCTAAGTTGATTCTTGGGCCATTCCGTGCTTTAATTAGTTTAGAGTTTCACGCAGGGCCATTGCAGGGTTATTTTATCCATTCTGTGCCTAAGGATGCAACAAACAAACAATGAGTCAAATGTGATAGACGCACACAGTCCTGTAATAGTTGGTGTTTGCATGGTTTGATGCACCATGGTTTTAGATTTTGGTTCTGGTCAAGTGGATCCAGAGAAGGCCATGGATCCGAGGATGGTTACCATTTTGGCGTAGATGACTATGTCAATTGTGTTTGCAGCCTCAATTACACTGAGGAAGCCAGGAAGCGATCAGAGATATAACTCTTACAAATGTAAGTTGTTGTAACTCAGTAAAACCAGGTAGCCTAACAAGGCTAAGGAGTTTCTCTAAAAGCTATGGAAATTCCTGTCATATTTAGAGAAAATCAGGCAAGGATTTTTGTAAATCCAACTTAGAGTTGTTAAACTTCAAAATTTTAGGTGTTCTAGAAATTTTTGATGGCGCTGAATCCATTTCCACCATCAAAAACAAGATTCAAACCACTACCTCTAAAACACTCAATGTAGATACAAAGCATGCAGATGCCAAGGTAGAGCATGCAGATATAGAGACAGAGTATTCAAATACAAATCTAGTGCATGCATATGATGATCCACATCCAATCCGACATCGGGCTTCGACGAGGGAATCATATTCCCCTATCATAAAACAAGGAGCTTACGTGAGATATATGCACAAAACCACTCAGCTGCTAGAAATGGTCTTATGGGAGATAATTCTGATTTGGAGAGGACTAGCTCAGAGTTTATTGAGCCTCCTCTTGCACTCACTACCACTGAACCATACCATTGTCATTTGGTTTATTCTTCTCATCCACAATCTTATGCTGAGGTAGTTGGGAAACCATCTTGGGAGTGTGCCATGGAGGAGTATAAATCCCTCCTCGAGAAGCATACCTGGGATTTGGTCCCCCTTCCTTCATGAAGGAAACTTTTTCGATGCAAATGGGTCTAGAGGACCAAGATTGCTGCAAATCGGCAAATCACGAGATGGAAAGCAAGGCTAGCAGCGAAAGGCTTCCAACAAGTGCATGGCATTGATTATGACGAGACCTTTGCTCCAGTAGCAAATATGGATTCCATATGCCTTATACTTGCCATTGCGACTGCCGAGGGGTGGGAAGTACATCATATGGATGCACTAGATTTGTATGACAACCAGCCCAGTTCCACCAGCCCATTGTCATCTGGTAAGACAACCAGAGCACTCTCAAATTTTGCAAGGATCCAATACAACGGAAGTGGACAAAGCACATAGAGATCCATATGCACTACATTAGAGACTTAATTGGGTCATTGATTTGCAGTTCTGTCCTTCAACAGAACAGACTGCAGACATCTTCACCAAGACATTCACTAATTAGAAGTTTCGCTCTCTGCACGATCGTCTTGGAGTGAAGGACACAGTTGGTTAGCAAATGTCTTTTCTTCCTCTTTTCTTTTGATTACATTGTATTTTGAGGGGGGTTCTTTCCCATGAGGTTTTCCCTCTTTCCTCAATTTTAGTACAACTTACATTGTATTTTGGGTGACCTTTGGCCTTAGTTGCCACGGCCCATTTTCTATTTTCCCCATAGTGGTGTTCAGGGGGGTGTTGGAACTAATACACACCTACATGCGGACTCTGAGTTAGAGCATGGTACTACATGCAACATTCCTTCTTCATAATTTACTCATTGATTTTCCCCTTCTTTAACTCTGCAACTTGTTAGTTCTTCAAAATGATTTACTCCCTTCTTTGCTCATTCTTTAACTCCACAACTAGTTAGTTCTTCTGCATGATTTACTCCCTAATTTTCTCCTTCTTTCACTCCACAACTCGCTAGTTCTCTCCGAAACTTGTTATGCCGAGTCTTCTCATTGATCACCACTATGGTGCATTACCTTTGGAATCTTCACCCAGTAATGCTATATCATGAGAATTGTAACATATTTTCTAATGAGTCATTCTTTCGATTTTCTTTTATTGTTTTTGCTATGCAAAGCTATGTGTTCAACCTTTACTAGCTAGATTCATCTGTGCATGTTTTCGATCTTGTCTTCCCCTTGCCTACTGATTCTACAAGTACGTTTTGGGTATGAAACGACTTTAACTATGAAATGACTTACAAAATTTGTTTGCATGATTCTTTAGTGGCATTTTTGCATTTTCTATGTCTTAAAGCCCCGTGTTTTATATGTTCAGCCACTATAACTTCCTCTAATGTAATTTGATCTTTTGAACATTTATGCTTATTGAATTTCGACATAAAGTGGGCGAGAGACTATTGAAATGGTTCTCCAACCTTAAAGGTCTGAGACACTATTGAAATGGTTCTTCGGCCTTTTAAATGTGAAAAATGCAAAGACTATCATTTTCATAATTATACAAATAAATGTGGTTAATATAAACGATAAGCTTTAACTTATAAATAATATGTTAAATTAATATATTAATATTAAATATTGTTATTAATATAATTAAATATATTTTGTTAATATAAATATGGTTAATTATTTAAATAATTCATTATATTAGATTAATTAATTATTAATTAATTATTATAAATAATAAAATAATTAATTTTTTAAATAAAGAAGGTATATAAATCATATTTAAAATTTTAATATTTATTTTAATATAAAATAAAAATAAAAATTGAAGTTTAAGTTCCAATACTAATATTAAACTCAAGATTTAGCATTAATATTAAAGTTAAAGTTAAAGTTTAACATTAATATTAAATTTTAAATATTAATATTAAACCGAAGGGATTAAATATGAATGGTTAGATTAATAAACCTAACGGAAATGATATTATAAAATCAAAACATAATATTAAAAACCCCAAAAGATTATAAACCCAAGGGAATAATATTAAAACCCAAAGGATTAATATTATAGACCCATGGTATATAAATCCCAAGATAAATATTATAAACCCTAAAATAAAGATTGTTGACAATGGTTGATTTGCATATTGAGACAACCTTTGCCACAATGCAATGATGGACCATGGTTGATCGTGATTGAAATTTATATCATAAACCCAATGGATTATAAACCTAGGAGATTTATATGAAGCCTTAGGATTAATATTTAAAACCCTTTCAATAACATTAAACCCTATAAATATGAACCTTTAGATTGAAAAACCCAAGGAATTGATATTATAAATCCAATGCACTAATAAACCCATGGGATTAATATTAAAAATGAAAGGGAATAATATTAAACCCAACGGATAAATATTGCGAATCCAAGGTATATAAACCATAAGATAAATATTATAAACCCTAAAACAAACATGGTTGACCATGATTGAGCATGGTTAATTTTCGTATCGACCATGATAGGCCAAGGTTTCCCATGAATGACCATTATTTACCATGCAGGTTAGGATTAATTTTATAAACCTACGGGATTAATACTAAAACCCAAGGGAGTAATATTAATCCCAAGGTATATAAACCCTAAAACAAACATGGTTGACCATGGTTGATTTTCATATTGACAAAATCTCTGTCAGAATGCAACATTGGACCATTATTGACGTTGGCTAACAATAATTGATTTTCATGTTGAGAGAATCTTTGTCACAATGCAATGTTGGACCATGGTTGAGCATGGTTGACCATGATTAACCATGTTTGACGATGACTGATTTTCATACTGAGACAATCTTTGTCATAATGCAACCTTGGAACATGGTTTACCATGGTTTCCATAATGAGACATTGGACCATGAGACAATATTTGTCCCAATGTGACCGTGGTTATTGGCTACACTTTATACAATTTACCATGGTTGACCATGCTTCATTGAGCAATGTAGACCATAATTGACCATGGTTGATTTTCATATTGAGACAATCTTTGTCACAATGCAATGTTGCACCATGGTTGACCATGGTTGATTTTAATACTAAGACATTCTTTGTCAAAATGTGACATTTGATGAGTGTTGACCATAGTTAACCATGGTTGAACATAATTTACCATTGTCAACCATGTTTACCATGATTGACCATGGTTGACCATGATCAATTTTCATGTTGATCCTATGATAAACCCTAAGATAAATATTACAAACCAAGGTATATAAACCTTATGATAAATATTATAAACACTAAAATAAACATGGTTTACCATGGTTGACCATTGTTAACAATGGTTGATTTTCATATTGAGACAATCTTTGTCACAATGCAACATTGGACCATGTTTGACCATGTTTTATTTTCATATTGAGACAATCTTTGCCATAATGTCACATTGGACCATGGATGACCATGATTGACCATGGTCCGAGATGGTTGAAAATGGTTGACCATGACCGATTTTCATATTTAGACAATCTTTGACACAATGTGATGTTATACCATGGTTGACCATGATTATAAGCCCAAGGGATTTATATTTAACCCTCGGATTATTATTTTAAACTGTATGAATAATATTATACCATACAAATATGAACCCTTAGATTAATAAACTCAAGGACATGGTATTATAAGCCTAAATGAATCATAAACCCAAGCAATTAATACTAAAACCCTTAGGACTAAAACCCAAGGGATATTTTATTATAGACCGAAGGTATATAAACACTAAGATAAATATTATAAACCCTAAAATAAACAATATTTTACGTTGGTTGATTTTCATATTGATACAATCCTCGTCACAATGCAACCTTGGACATTGGTTGAACATGATTGGAATGTATATTATAACAATGATGGATTATGAACCCAAGGGTTATATATTAAGCCCTAGGATTAATAATAAACTCTTTCAACAATATTAATCTGTAGAAATATGAACTGTTAAATTAGTAAACGTAAGGGGTTCATATTATAAACCTAAGGCACTAATAAACCGAAGGGATTAATACTTAAAAATGATGGGAATAATTGAAACCCAAGGGATTAATATGTAAGTTCAAGCTATATCAACCATAAGATAACTATAATAAACCCTAAAACAAACATAGTTGATCGTGATTTACCATGATTGAGCATGGTTTATTTTCGTATTGACCATGATTGACCATGGTTGCCCATGAATGACCATGATTGACCATGCAGGTTAGGATTAATATTATAAACCGAAGGAACTAATAAACCTAAGGGATTAATACTGAAAACGCAAGTGAATAATATTAAACCCAAGGAATTATTATTGTAAACCCAAGGTATATAAACCCTAAAACAGACATGGATGCCCATTGTTGATTTTCATATTAGAAAAATATTTGTCACAGTGCGACATTCGACAATGGTTGACCTTGGCTGCCCCTGATTGGTTTTCATATTGAGATAATCTTTGTCATAGTGCAACATTGGAACATGGTTCACCTTGTTTGACCATGATTGATTTTCATATTGAGATAATCTTCTTCACAATGTGACGTTCATCCATGGTTTACAATGGTTGACCATGGATGACCATGGTTACCATAATGTGATGTTGGGCCATGAGACAATCTTTGTCACAATGTGACCATGGTTATTGACCATTCTTGATCATGATTGGCAATGGTTGACCAAGCTTCATTGACCAATGTGGACCATGATTGACCATCCTTGACCATGGATGACTATGCTTGACCATACTTGTCACAATGTGATGTTGGAACAAGAGGTAATGCTTGTCACAATGAAACCATAGTTGACCATGGTTTATTTTCATATTGAGACAATCTTTTTCACAATGCAATGTTGCACCATGGTTGACTATGCTTGATTTTCATACTAAAGCAATATCTGTCGCAATTTGATGTTCGACCAATGTTGACCATGATTAATTTTTATGTTGAGAAAATCCTATGATAAACCCTATGATAAAGATTATAAACCAAGGTATATAAACTCTGTGATAAATATCATAAACATTAAAATAAATATGGTTTACCATGATAATCTTTGTTACAATGCAACAGTGTACCATGGTTGAGCATGTTTCATTTTCATATTGTGACAATATTTGTGAGAATGTGACATTATACCATGGTTGAACATGCCTGACCATGGTTAATTTTCATATTGAGACAATATTTTTGACAATGTCACATTAAACCATGGTTGACCACGGTCCATGATGGTTGACAATGGTTGACCATGACTGATTTTCATATTTAGATGCAATGCGACATTGACCATGGGTGACCATGATTATCAACCCAAGGGATTTATATTTAACCCTATATTTATTATGATAAACCTTATGAACAATATTATACCATACAAATATGAACCCTAGTAAACCCAAGGGAATGAAATTATATACCCAAGGGAATAATAAACTCAAGGCATTAATACTAAAACCCCAAAAGACTATAAACATAATGGAATAATATTAAACCTGAGGGATTAATATTATAAGCCCAAGGTATATAAACCCTAAGATAAATATTATAAACCTTAAAATAAACATTGTTGACCATGGTTTATTTTCATATTGATACAATTCTTGTCCTAATGTGATGTTGGACCATGGTTGAACATGATTGTAATGTATATTATAAAATCGATGGATTGTAAACACAAGGGATTTATATTATTCCCTAGGATTAATATTATAAACTCTTTCAACAATATTAAACCTGACAAATATGAACCCTTAAATTAATACACTGAAGGGGTTGATATTATAAACCTAAGACACTAATAAATGCAAGTGATTAATACTAAAAAATGACGGGAATAATATTAAATGCAAGGGATTAATATTGTAAATCTGAGGTATATATACACTAAGATAAATACTATAAACCCTCAAAAAACATGGTTGACCATGATTGTGAGCATGGCTTATTTCATATTGGCCATGACTAATAGTACTTGCCCATGAATGACCTTGATTGACCATGCATGTTGACCAAGATTGATTTTCATATTGAGACAATATTTGTCACAATGTGATGTTGGACCATGGTTGCTCATTGTTAATTTTCATATTGAGACAATCTTTGTCACAACGCAACAAATATTGAACATGGTTGATGATGGTTGACTTTCATATTGTAACAATCTTTGTCACAATGTTAAAAATATCGACCCATGTATATTCTTCTCCTTGCAATGACCTAAATACCTTGATATATTTTATTACCCTCACTTCACCATTTTTTTAAAATTCAATTAAAGATATATAATTGACCTTGGAGATCACTCTACATCTAAATAAAAATATCCAAAGATTTTTTATATATTAGTGTAGCCTATGAATAGTGATACAAAAGTTTATTCCTATATTTAAAATAAGAAAGGAGATCTCGAACGTCACTTCTCCATTTGATAAAAGGGATTTTAATAAGCAATTATTTTAGTGTTAATACCAAGAAAGGAGGTCTTGAACATCACTTCTCCATTAAAACAAGGCTTTCACTAAGAAATTATTTTATTTTAGTGTGGTGTATAATTTGAAGTTAATACCCATCCATTATCAGATTTGTTTAATCCTGGTATTTTAAACCTATCTTTTCATCTTATTTATAATATTCATATTTTCTTGCAAAATGACATATGCGGGCAACACATTTTCCTACTAGGTAGTAGGGGAAGTAGAAGCATAGAAAAAAGCAAGAGTGCTAGTTAACACTACCAAAAATTACCTTTCCCTAGAATCCATAGAGAAAAGATGATAATCAATGTGGAAACACACATTATTATTACCTCTTACGGCTATTAACAAAATCCTGGTTCATCGCCTTCACCGAGGAGATCATGATAGAAAATAGAGAGAGTAGAGAGAACAATTGGTTGCACATAACAAACCACACTTCGATACCTTTATTGATCACCATAGATACAAATATATAGGGCATTAATTATATACTTCAACACATCTAGATCATAACTCCAACTCATTAAACATGAATCAACACCTTCTAGATTGACGTCTAGGGACTCACACTGACAACTAGACATGACATGGAAGAATTACTTCTAACAGCTCAGCTTAGTATCAAGTTGAATATATACTAAGCCTAAATAGTCCAACGGGATTGTACCCTGGATGGAGCCAAACATGTACCACTGTTCAATCTCTCCTAAGTTTAAACTATCATTTCAATAACACTAATCCTAATCAGATGCATACATACAGTACGCATCGGTAAAACCAAATTTGTTAGGTACATATAAAAAACTCAACGAATAATATAGAGTTTCACTTCATCTATCACTAGACCACACAAAATACTAAATTCATCACTTCTCGTGATATGAAATGTGCTAAAAAATAGAACTCGGGTCGAGTGAGAGATTTCCTTGAATGAAAGTGTTGTAGTTTTGAAGATTCCTGCTCCCTTTGATTCAAAGGCAACTTTGATCATCTCCTTTCTAGAAAAGCCATCCACAATCATAATCCCCTTACAGGTGTTCTTGGCATCTCCCACCACAAAACTAAAGTAGTAGTGTTTGTCAGGAATCACTCTAATGATGTGATATATGATGCTTTCCTTGTCATTGACGAGTTATACGACCCTCAAGCCCTGCGAGACAACATAATGCTCGACATGAATGTAATCAACGACTTTTAGGGAATCCATGACTCATCCCAGCGGAGGAGAGACGACATCATTAATATTGGGAGGGAGGACCATGCTAGAGTTCAAACATGGGAAGATGTAAGGCCCCTCCTTGAAATATCCATTCTTAATTAGATTCCCTACAGAAAATAAAAATAAAAATCAAGAAACCAAGAAAGAACTAAATCAATAAATCAACAAAGAAATAAAATCAAAAAGTCGGGAACCATCTCCAAAATCAAGAAAGCACTAAATCAAGAAACTATAAAAGCAAGAAAGGGGAACCATCTCCTTGATGGCCACTACATCCATAACGAGTTGGTAGATGAAGAATAAGATCGACTAACTCAGAGTGAGTCATGAATGCATTGATGTTGTAAATGGTATGGATGGATATGTTTACCAAGAATGGAGGAACAAAAACATTCAACATCTCAAACTTGCATCTGACGAGCCTCGTCATTGGATAATTATATGGGCCTTAATTCACCTCCTAGCTTAGTAAAACCAACTTTTCTCATAACTTATTACATGTTTTTATTATATTTTGTTTAATGAAATGAGTTAAAGTGAGATATTATTCCTAGTGGAATAATATGCATTGAATGTAGGTTTGGAAGAGAAAATCAAGGAATTTTGGCAAAGATTAAGGTTTGAAACTTGAATGGCACAAGGGAGAGAGATTGTAGGAGGTAAATCCTCCTCATTTACTCCTTCCCCATTTGAATATTCCTCCATTAATCCCACTAGCTCGGAGTGCAAGAAGCCAAGTCATGAAGATTAGAAGGCAGCTGACAAAGTGATAGACAAAGAGTTATTTCATCTTGAGTTTGGGAGTTGAGCCTCCCTAAATTTAAAGAAGTCGTTGGGGACTTCAATTGTATAAGTAGATAGGCCTAGAGCCTCATTAGGATTCAATTTTTTATTGCAAAAACACTAGTTGTTTTGATGTAATTTTCTGTTTTGGTAATAAGAATGAAATTTTTCTTGATTCAGTACTTAGTTAACTCAGAGGGCTGAAGCTCTTGGGTTGGGGTCCAGCCCTAGCAGCAAAGGCTCATCTTCTTGTATATTTATGCTTAGCTTAGTTTCATAGATTCATGATTAAACTGCCTTTAGAAATATTTCATTGCAAGTAGTGTAGATTTGTTTAATTGCTTAAATTGTTTTCTTCCATTTGTACCTTACTTTAGTAGCAGGCTAAAAGGGATCAAAGAAGCATCACAAAGCTTTGAGTAGGTGTCTTGGCCTCACTTCTTCCTTCCTCGATCATGATTTGAGAAAAAACCCATACGCAACCCAAAAAGACAGATTTCCATTTCTTTCATGATAGTTAGAGTTTTTTGTACTTCAGCTAGCATTTGATCAGTTTTACAAAGTAGGATTTCATTGCCATATCTTCTATCTTCATTCTTGCAGTAGATCTCACCTATGATTCCATGTTATTCAACAATTTCTCCATGCATAAGGTAGATAGTTAGCTCATTAAACTTTGCTTTTCTAGTTCATGAGAATTATTCTTGTTTACATAGCTTTTTGGAAATTACACACGTTTGATGCGGAGCAAGTGACTCAGAAGTAGACAAAGATCTCATAGCAAGCAACCACCTTCCAACTTCATCCACCCATAGGCATTCCTTTTTTCATCAAAACCTTCACCAATTTCATCATTTTACATAGAAATTTCCTCAAACATTTTGAGCAAATCCAACCATCTCCTAAACTTGGTTTTAGGTTCTGAGTGATCCTAGGCTTTTTCTCATTCCACTCCACCCATCAACCACCTTCCTTAAGCCTTCCATCACCTCCAACACCTATCATTTTTCTCAAGGCTGTATCCTCTAGAAATGTAGGGAATCTTGTAGGTTTCTAGTACATCGTGTAGGTTTTCCTGTAGTGGTCTGTTTTGAGGCTGAATTGAGGGAAAAACTCTAGGAAGCCTCCCAAGGTCACCCAAGGGTCTACCAAAACTTCCAACCATCTCCTGAACCTTCCAGCCAATCACCAACATCCCTAAACCATATTCCACACCACCGAAGGAGATTAGTTTGCACGCTTGATTTCTCATGAAAGCATAAAAAGACAACAAATTTATTACAGTCATTTGCATGTATAATAGTTGTGTTTGATGTTTTTAACTTCCATGCTTAGGATAGTGTCATTTTCTTCATGTTAATTTAGCATCATTGCAAAGCATGACTCTTAGTAGTTAATTAGGAAATGGTGCGCCCTAGCATTGAATTTCATTTTTTTCATTATTGCAGTAGATTAGTTCTCTCTTAGGGTAGATTTATATTTATTTTATCAAGGAACCAAGCTTGTTCTCAATCCATAGAATTCTGGCTTGCAAACACTAGTGGTTTATCACCAGCTGAACAATGACAAAAGGCAGAACCATCACTTTTACTTGTGCATACCACATTGCCACCTCCAAGTTTGTACGAACCCCAGATTGATAAAGTAAAGTTGGTAGCCCAAGAGTTGTAGCATTCTTGCTGCAATATTGGTGCTCATCACTTTTTGGCACTGTTCCCTGGGAGTGGTCTGAGTAATATGCGATCACTGCTTTCTTTCTTCTATTTCTTATTTAAATATTCTTCCATTAGTTTCAATGCTGCAAAAGTAATTTAGTTTGCTTCCTTTTCTTTCTGCAATTTCAATTCAGCAAGATAGATTTCAATTCAACAATTAGTTTTTCATTGAGTCAGTAGTTCTCATTCAGTCTACAATTTCAATTCTGCAAGTTAGATTTCAATTCAACAATTAGTTTTTCATTCAGTCAGTAGTTTTCATTCAATTTTCAATTTCAATTCTACAAATAACTTTCAAAGTTTGAAAAAAATCACAAAACCAAACCAAAAACATTTCCTTTCATGCCTCATAGGAATAGGGATAGCTTAGGGAAATTTTTTCCAAATAGCTCCATTGCATCAAACAACCAACCTTCTCTCTTCTTCGGTGTCTATGAACTGGAGGAACCCTTAGGTGAGAAACGAGACATATTTGAAGAACCTAGAGGGGAAAAATAAGAACCCATTCCTATCGAGCCAATGGCTGAAAATAGAGATGACAAAGGGAATAGAGAGAGATTTGAGGGTGCCTTCCACGTCAGGGAAACAAATGGGGACACTAAGATGAAAAATATAAGCCTCTCTACCCTTCCTCATTTCCATGGCCTGACCACAGAAGATCTTGACACTTTCCTATTTGAGTTTCTTGTTATATGCTAAACTTATGACTATACAGATGATGACAAGAAGTTGAAACTATTTCCATCTACCCTTATGGATGCAACTTTGCACTGGTTCATGGGTTTACCTGGGGATAGCATCACAACTTGGGCTCAGATGCAACAAGCCTTCAACAACAAGTATCGAGACTACTGTAGGTCTAAGAATACTAAATAAGAATTTTTTAGGATTACCTTAGGTAATAATGAATCCCTAGAGGATTATGAAGAAATATTCCAACTTAGTTACAAAAGGGTTGGCTGCACACTTGGCCCTGAGTCACTGAAGTTGGTCATGCTTAGAGGAGTAAGGGAAGACCTTTTGGATACCCTACACTTGTTAGAAGGAGGATATATATACGAGTTACCCTATGCGGATATCAAGACTCTCTTTAGAAACCATTCTAGAGAAGCTACGAAAAAGGGTAGGGGAAGTCAACCTATGGTTAGTACATCCTCTTCCAATTCATCCATGAAGGGTGAAATTGGAAACATGCTAGAAGATTTCAAGAGTGAGATGTTGCAAACCCTTGCCTTACAGATGGAGACTATGAACATTAGGAGAAAGTAGGGGGAAGAATAGAGAGCCTTGGCCATTTTCTATCCTAGATGCACCAGAAGACACCCTAGGAATGAATGTCCATTGAATTCTATTGATATTTGCTCAGTCTATGAAGAAAACCAATCCACAGACAAGTGCCCTTCTTTGCCTGGACTCAAAGTTGTATGTCAAGGAGCTGAAGGGGTCACTGAGCAACTCTGTGACATAAACCAAAGGAGAACTCATGGGCCTAGGCCATACCAGCAAGGCATGCAAGGGTCATCACATGCATATTGCAACCCCAACCAGACCACATCCATACCTTCTTGGGGACCCCCTGTTCATCCTTCCTGGTCTACACCTCCTCCTTGGTCCTTTGCATCTCAGTATCATTCCGAGCCAGCTAGTGAGTCATTTCAACCATGTGCTCTACCACAACCGCAATGGAATGCACCACCCCAGGGGTGGAGGCCCCAGTACAAAAGTGTTCCTGCTTTATTGCCTTCACCACCTTCCCAACCACAACTGTTACACTCTACTCCACCTAAAAAACCCCAGATGCTTGCCTAGCCAAATCCGAACCCAAACAACAGACAAGCACAACAAGTATATAGTTGAGAGACATCATATCCAACTTATGATGTGGAAATATAGGAAATTAACCTTAGATTTGGGAGAGTTCTCCTCGATAACCAACCTCCACCTCCACCCAGGGAGGTTGAAGAAGAAAGAGAGGAAAGAATTCTTAAAGTAAATCTACCCTTTCCCAAGATATTAACTGAACCACTCCAGCCTGCCCTATAACAGACTGAACTTCTGGGAGAATTGAAAAATTTATGTGTCAAGATTCCACTTAACCAAGCCATCAAGGATGTACCTATTTACAACTTTTTGAATAAGGAAAAGTGTTTCAAGCATCCAAGTAGGCAAAAAAGAGATGCCCCTGCCATTAATGTCATTGGACAAATGTCCGGCTTAATGCTAGGGAAGGTAATTTGTCCAAAGTATTTGGAACCTAGAAGCACTGTAGTAGATGTGAACATCAATGGCACCATTGTCCCACACACTTTGATCGATCTTGGGGCTGCCATTAATGTGATGACCAAGGACACCATTCTCAAGCTCAACCTCTAAGGTTCATTGGGAAAGACCACAATAGTCCTGCAACCTGTAGACCGCTCCACAATGACCTCTGATGGGATTGTGGAGGATGTGATAGTTTCCATTGACTCTTGGGAGTACCTTGCACATTTCCTAGTTCTCCAACATAAGGCTAAGCTTATTGGTTACCCTCTCATCCTTGGGAGGCCTTCGTTGGCCACTGCTGATGCTTACATCAACTGCAGAGCTAGGAATATGACCATCTAGAATGGGCATATGTCTAAGAAAGTTGTCCTATACCCTCCTACTCAACCATGTATAGAACATGATTTACCTTTATGGCTAGAAGAGGAGGAAGAAGATGAAGTTTAGTTTTCCCAATTGTATACCTAGAAACAACCATGGGAGGAGGACAACATTATGAAGACGATTTGATTGAACACCTACTCCAGAGTCCAACTCCTAGTACATTGTCCCTAGAATAAATAGTAAAGGAAACCCAGAACAACCATCCAATTGATTTTTACTTGGCATATTCCATCCCCCTCCATGTCAAAACCATAGAATTCAGCCCTGAGGAAACTTTGAAAATCAATCCATCTCTTTCTGTTCTCCAAGAGGAGAAGTTGCGCAACATGCTAAAGAAACATTTGGATGCCTTCGCTTGGAGTTACAAAAAAATGAAGGGAGTACACCCCTTAGTGTGTACTTACGAAATTTACATCAAAGAAGGTTGCAAGCCAGTGCGATAACCCCAAAGGAGGATGAATCCATCTCTTAAAGATATAGTCAAAGAAGAATGGTAAAAACTGCTGGATGTAGGATTCATTTATCCTATCTCTAACAGTGAGTGGGTCTCTCCTTTGGTGTTAGCTCCCATGAAAAATGGTAAGTGGAGGATTTGTGTTGATTACAAGGAGTTGAACAAAGCACAAAGAAGGACCATTTCCCTTTACCTTTAATTGACCAAGTGCTAGATGGCTTGGTAGGGAAAAAGTTTTTCTCTTTGCTAGATGGATTCAGTGGGTACAACCAAATCCAGATTATCACAGAAAACCATGATAAAAACACCTTCACTTGTCCTTGGGGTACCTTTTCCTATAGGGTCCTTCGTTTTGGCTTATGCAATGTTCTTTCCACTTTTCAGAGAGCAGCATGGAGTATCTTTTCTAAGTTGGTCCATGATGCGGTAGAAATCTATATGGATGATTTCACACCTTATGGGGGTTATTTCAAGGAGGCTTTGTCCAAATTAGGTAAGCATCTACACAAATGCATTGAAATGAACCTATCTCTCTGTCTCGAAAAAAGTGAATTCTCGATGACTGTAGGGACTATGTTGGGTCATTTAATATCTCAGCAAAAACTATAGGTGGACCCCAACAAAATAGCTATCATCTAAAGGGTCCCACCTCCTCAAAAGCAGAGAGATGTTAGAAGTCTCCTAGGATTAGCTCGACAGTACTGAAGGTTCATAAAGGACTTCAACAAGTTGTCCTCTCCTTTATTTGGGTTGGTGGCCAAGGACTCTGAGTTTAAATGATCAAAAAGTTGTCAAGAGGCCTTGGACATCCTGAAGAAAAAGTTAAAAACTGCCCCAATTCTCTGAGGCCCAAAATTGGGCCCTTCCTTTTCACATTCATGCTGATGCCTCACACAAAGCCATAGGAGTAGCCCTAGGATAGAGAGATGAAAAATTGCCTTATGTCATTTACTTTATCAGTAAGAATCTGTCAAAGGCTCAACTGAACTATAGAGTGACTGAAAAGGAGCTCCCGGATGTTATGCATTCATTAAACAAATTTAGGCATTATATTATAGGCTATGAAACATTTTTCCATATTGACCATGTTGTAGCCAAATATTTAATGAATAAACCTGATGTGAATGCTCGTATTATGAGATGGTTACTTTTATTACAACAGTTTGATCTAACTATTATTGATAAGCCTGGTAAGAAAAATATTGTTGTAGACTATTTGTCAAGATTAACTTTTCCTATAGGTGGAGGGAATGGTTGATGACAAGTTACCAGATGAGCACTTGTTCGCCATTTTAGTTCTCTCTCCACAGTTTTCTGACATAGAAAATTATTTGGTATCTTCATAGTTCCCACCAAACTTGTCCTCCAAAGAAAAAAATAAGATTATAAGGAAGAGTGCCCCCTTCACTTAGATTGGGGGCAATCTCTTCAATCTTGGCCAAGATCAAATATTCAGAAGGTGCGTCAGGGAGGAGGAAGTTTTTGACATCATTTTGACCTATCATGATGGGCCTTGTGGAGGTCACTTTGTAGCAAAGAGGACAATTGTATTCAAATTGTTACAAGTAAGCTATTATTGGCCCACTCTTAATTAGGATGTGACAAGATATACTAGTTAGTGTGATTGGTGCTAAAGGATGGGGAAGCCTACTCCAAGGGATGAAATGACTCTGCAACCTCAAGTAACTTTCAAGCCATTTGACAAGTGGGTCATGGACTTCATTGGACCTATTCACCCTCCTTCCAAGCAAAAATAGTACATCATTGTGTGCAATCACTATCTCACTAAGTGGGCTAAAACCAAGGAAATTAAGGCAGCAATAGAGGATAAGGTGGTTGAGTTCTTAAGGGAGAATGCATTTTATAAATTTGGGTACCCTAGAGAGCTAGCCATTGATCAAGGCATCTATTTTAACTCCAATATAATTGAAGACTTGCTCATCCTGAACATGATTAGGCATAGGACCTCCACTTCCCATCACCCACAGGCTAATGGTCAAGTGGAGGTGACCAACAGAGCGCTAGAGAGCATCTTGACCAAAGTGGTTAGCAACAACAGGAAATATTGGGCATATAGACTAATTAAGGCCACCTGGGCCTATAATACCACTTGGAAGACCACCACTGGATTCAAAGTCTATGAGCTAGTCTATGGGAAAAATGGCTTGTTGTCCATTGAGTTTGAGTATAACACATTAAAGATGTCAGCCACACTAGATCTAGATCTCAATAGTGCACAAAAAGCAAGATTGGTCCAGTTGAATGGTTTAGATGAGTTCAGATTGTAGGCCCTCCTACAGACAGAGGTAACCAAAATTCAAAGAAAGATCTGGCATGATAAGAACATCAGGGATTGCCAATTTCAAGAAGGTGATTGGGCCTTGTTATATGATTCTAGATATAAAGACTTTAAGGGAAAGTTAAGGACAAGATGGCTAGGACCTTATGGTATAGAAAGACGCAATAATAATGGTTAAGTACAGATCAAAATCATAGATGAAGAGCCCATTCCTTTACTTGTCAATGGACACCAATTAAAAGTTTACAGAAGACAATTGTCAAAGCAAGAGTTCATTGATGGTATCAATAAAATAGTGATGGTGGTGGAGCAAGTTTTAGCTCCCGACTCATCAAATCATTGAGAAAAAAGAAAAATAAGGACTCAAGTGAAATCCTACATGAGGCGCCTGAGTCTCACTATTGGGTTGAAAACCTCTTGGGGCGGCGTAATGGTGAAAAAAGAAAAGGAAAATAAAAAGATCCTTGGGTGAAAACCTCTCTTGAGGTGCCTAGGGCTAACAGTGATCATGAAAACCTCTCAGACGCAGCGTAGTTGTTTTCAAAAAAAGAAGAAGAAAAAAATCATGAAAATTTCTATTTGTAGGTCAGCAAGGAGGACAATCAGAGAACAAAGGAGGATTAAAAAGAGACCTATTTCACTCACATATTTATTTTCCAATCCTTGTCATTCTGTTATCACTTAAGAATTTTAATACCAAAACGTCTCATGTCAGTTTATGGTAAAGGCCAGTGCTAGTCTAAGTTTGATGCTTGTTGCCTTAGAGTCTGAGTCTTAGGAGTCTTATAGTCAAATATACATTCTCATTCATCACCGGTCTCATCGCCATGTGTCAATTTTGTTTAAAAAGTGACTATGTGCCACAAAGCCCTTTAGGTGATTTCGTAGCGCATGTAACCATTTTGAAGTGATTTGGCAGCGCAACAGTTTTAGGTGATTTCGCAACACGATATGTTTTAGGTGATTTTGCAGTGCATAATTCAAAATTTAAACTGACTGCACTATGAAATCGGGGATTTGTGCATTCCGCAGCGAATCTTTCCTAAATGTCAAATCTGTCAAGTTAAGCTATAGTTGCGTCATTCATTGTCATTTTATGCACTCCCCATGTCATATCCAACCGCTTATCTCCATCATTGCATCCGCTAGGTACATTGATACACACGGATTGAAATTTTCAAGAAATATAGATATGCACAGTCTTAATGATGATTGTACTTGTTGCATGAGAAATAAGTATGCAAGATTTCAATTTAGAAACATTGTTATCAAGCGAGGCAGTCATTCAAGTGAGGCAGAGATTGGAGTTTGAGCAACGCTAGCATTTCCAACCTCCATTTCACTAAACATTCGTGGAGGTATCAGCAGAAAGGAAAGATCACAGATCAGGAAAATGTTTGAGAAATGAGCCTGAAGGTTTAGATATAACCTTGAAGAAAAAAGAAGTCAAGCGGGCATTCAAACAAGCTGGATCTTGGAACTTTTGCAAGAAACTCCAAGGAGGCCATGCACAGGTTACCAAGGAGTTTGCCCTGAATTTCACAGGACTAAACTAAAAGGTTGGTATGTTGTAATTGCAGGTTTCACCAGACATGATTTCCACAGTTACAGAGATTCCAAGGGGCCAAGAAAGTTGGTTTAAAAATTTTAAATTTGATGTGAATCCATGCAAAGAGTTTCTAAAACAAGAATTCATTGATTCGGACATAAAAAAAGTATGTTCCTAGAAGTTGTGTGAAAGAGTCATATGCCAATCTGCTTACTTGTATACAGAAGTACCTAACCTGTGAAGGAAGATACAATAAAGTATATTCATACCATTTTAAACTTCTGTTGCATTTCACAGGTAAGGCATCCATTGATCTACCTTTTTACTTATTTCGTAGCTTAAGTAAAATGTGTGATAAGGTACAGTTAAAGAAAGAAGCCTGTGAGACTTCATTGTTCCATCATGGCTTGGTTAAATTGATATTTTTGCATGAGCTCCAGAGGGTAGGTAGGGATTGGCACACATTTCTATTCATGTTTGGTTTAAAGAATGAGACTGGTCTCAGCCCTCAAGCTGCAAAAATTCTTCCAACAACAGCTGCTCATCAGACATAGACAAGATCTAAGAGGTTTTCAAAATTGAAAGCAAGGAAACAAGTAAGAGAGTCCATCAAACCACTGACTATTCAGGATACACCCCAGCAATCTCCTACAGAGAAAACTCAGGTTAAAGAAAGAACACATGAATCAAGCACAGGTGAAGGAGTTCAAAGAAGAAAGACTAGGAGCCAGGTAGCTAAGGAGAAGGGTAAGTCAATGGCTATTGAAGAAACCCTTGTTTCAAAAGGAGACTTAAATGACTTATTGCAAGCCATTGACATTGAAGAATCCCACTAGTGCAACCAGATTTGATAGAGACAGAAAAAGACAAAGCCAAGAGAGTCAAAGCCTCAAAGAAATTAAATTTTGATGATCAGGTTGATCAATTTGTATTCCATCCCAGGAGACTCAT
The DNA here is from genome assembly GCA_000404065.3 of Pinus taeda. Lineage (NCBI taxonomy): Eukaryota > Viridiplantae > Streptophyta > Pinopsida > Pinales > Pinaceae > Pinus > Pinus taeda. Next base: position 124,167 of record APFE031539785.1, read on the forward strand.
TACGAGGAAGTTTAAACAAATACAAGAGGTACCACCAAATGCAAATGAAACAGGGGAAGTGACACAACCTCGTGAAAGAAAGGATAAAGGCAAAACAATTGCCATTCCAGAAGAAGATAGCATGGAAAACTTGAAAAAAAGATTGGAATTAGCGAACTTTGAAATTGCTAGACTGAAAAAAGTTGTCAGGAAATTTGCAATTAAGGAGGCTTATTTTAATCAAATGCAAGCTTGGTGGGAGGACCAAACATTCCAAATTCCTGAGGTGGTTGATTTTAATGTTAAATTTCGTAGATGCACTGTGCCTGCAATAAAGGAAGCTCAATTTGCCTACAATAAAGGAAGGTCAATTTATTCAAAAGGTCAATACAAACCTCACATCCAGGATCAAGGTCATGAAGAAACAAATTGAAGACTTGAAGATACAGTTAGCCTAGCTGAAAGAATCTCTTTAGAAGAAATCTCAAGTAAGGCTCCGTTTCAAATTTTGATGGTTTTACTTGGTATAACCTTTTTGAAGAATAATACATTTCTATTCAGTTTTGAAATGCCTTGGAGAAAATTGAAAGAACATTTAAGTGGCAAAAGGCTCAAAACAACAAGATTTTGATTGAGTTAGTAAAAGAAAACTGTTTTTTTTGGAATAACACAGCATTTTTGTAGCGCACTACGAACCTGCTGAAGGTGATGACTAACGCTCAGCAGTTTCGTAGAGCGCTACGAAATTGCTGAAGCTACACAGTCTAATATCAGTCAACATATTTTTTAAGTAAAGCAGAAATTTAGAAAAGACAGTGTCTTCAAGGGATCATCTCAAGCTATCAACTTTTAACAAGGCCAAGACAGGTGGAAGAAACATGTATTCAAATTCAACTCTAAACTTTTTATCATAAAGTGAGTACATTTACTACAATCCAACATATGTGAGACAATTTGGAAAAAGATTTTGCCTTTACACATAAAAGAGGTTGAGATCACATCAAGGACGTGGCAATCTGATACATATATTAGATAATCAAAGATGAAAGGCATGGTTCTTTGGATTCGAACATTTTTGAGGCAAAAATAAGGCCGATAAACAGGGGTAGTTCCTATGTTTAAGGAGAAACGGAAAAGATGTGACATTGAAGACTAGTATGGAGTTATAAAACATCCACTACAACCAAACCAAAAAGGGACCACATGTCAAAGAACGAGGATGATTGTAATTAAAGCTATTATTAGCATAATATGGAGTTGGACTCCTATTTGATTTAGATTTCTAGAAAGTCTAGTTGCAGTTTATTACATTTAATAGGCAGTTAAAAGTTGAATAGGTGTCATTAGAATTAGAATTTGAGTTCCCCTCATGCTGGAGGAGGAATCTCAGCTAAGTATAAGAGCTCTATATATAGGAGAAAGAGCAATGTAATTGGGGTTGGAAATTTATGTGAAAAAGCTTTGATATTTGGCCTATGTAAAGACTCTATTTTTCTAGTAATACCATACTGGCTTATGCTTCTCAAGAATCATATAGAATTCAATGTATGAGTTTCTTTTGTTATCTTTTCATGATTATCTACAATGTTATGAGTATTTGATTACTTAGAAATCACTTGCAGTGTTCTAATTTCCTTCATATACTCGTTGACTGTCTTTTTTGTATTTGGTGTGCTCTACCTATATTGAATTCTAAATGCCTTGAATTTTATGCAAAGCCAATCCTACTGTTAATGCTAGATCACATATGACTCCATAAGCCCAATGGATACCTGTTAATATTGTTTCCACCATTTTCATTTATATTTGTTTCACAAAGAGTTAGCCATCTTTACCATAATCAAAAACCTTTAATCCCTTGAGAGAGACCTCTCAGGCTAAGGAGGCTAAGCCTTAGCTAAAATATTGGTTTGAAAGAGTTACTTGAAGTCTTCCTGGTCTGCAGCCTTCCAGGGCCTGATTTTAAGATAACACATTCATCACTCCACCATTTCTTTCATTTTCTTCACTGCTTTACTTCACTTTACAACGAGACTATGTTTTCTACAGGATCCCGTGTAAACCTACAGGATCCCCTGAAAACTTATAGGATCCATTGAAAACCTACAGGATGATCCTGTAGGAATTACAGTGGATAGGGAATCCTACAGGAAGTGATCCTAGGAGAACAAATGACCTTCTATGTCAAATAAATAACACCCCTACATCATCATTTCATTACATACCAATGTCCACTTTCATCACCCCTGCATTCACCATCAAAAGAAAAAAAAAAGTTATATATTAATAATAATATATATATATATAAATATATATATATATAGTAATATATATATATATATGATATAATATATATTAATATATGATATATTTCACTGTCTTCAAGAGAAAACACAAGAAAAAATGAAACAAAGAGTAGGAGGGAGTAGAACCTAAGTATTTCCCATTTCTCCAGGCTCCTAATCTTCCTCTCAATCCATGCCACCATCCGTAAAATCCCAATAGAGTGTATGATCATAAATTTTGAGGTAGAATTAGTTACAGGACATCCTGTAGGAAATCCTGTAGCAGCGTATCCCACATAATACAAATCATGATCGCCACAATCTTCCATAATGATGATCTAAGAGCATAAGGAGCTCCAAAGCAGCAACAAAACCAACATCTTCAACTCCAGTTACTTGCACATTAACAGAATCATCAGAGGTTGATAAAAAAAGGAAGGAAAAGTAGCATGCAACCAACACATAGCAAGCACCTCCGGTCTTCAGAAACTACAGCAAGGTATTAGCACCATAGGTAAGTGTCTCGCTCACTCTCTCATTTGCATAATGTAGTCAAAATCTGTAAAGGTTACGAGTAAGTTGGTTTATAAGTGAAAGGTGGCCACTTAACTTGCCCACCTTCATTTAGTTGACGAAGGCAAAATAGTGGGTCCTCCCACACATGGCAGAATTCAAATCAAAGAAAGAGAGGAGAAGGACAAAAGCAGTTAAGTCTACGGAGGCATGAACTAGGAGTTGATTACGAGAAGAAGGAAATGATGATGTGGTAGTGGGGACCAATGGTCCAAAAATAGAAAGCGTACCTTTGCTACCAGCACACCACCTCACATAACTAAACCATAAGAAGAAATACTTGTTGATCCCCATGCACTGATGCATGCATTTCCTTGAGGCTCACTTTAGCAAAAGTCACTCTCAGAACTAGGAAACCTATAGAAGAGAAAAATTCCATCTGTCTCCTTCGCAAGACCTCCTACAAGATCACACAGGAAATCCTATAGGATTGCACAGGAATCCTACAGGATATAGATAGAAAATCTACAAGATTGGCTGAGAGGGGTTTCAGAGGGGAAAACACGGGGGTTGGCTACAACAAACGCTATGAGGAGGTAGGCTCTATAATCACTTCTATTTTTTAAAGTAAATTGAATAGGAAATCCCCTAGTAGTGAGTGAATTTGGCAGCTATGTAAGGGAATTGTCTCCATAGTTTTCTTCATTTATTTACTTCTGCATTCAAAAAAGATGTGTCAACCATATTAGCTCCTAAAAATTCACGAACAAAATGACAGGTGGGTTTAATAGAAGGGATCTGATTAATATCGTGAGAATCCACCAACACCCTCAAGTGTTAGAAATCTTCACAAGGCATAATCGGATGGGTTATTTTGAAAAACTAAGAGGGTATGATGATGAAGTGGCCTGAGATTTTTCTCTCTCCCTCCTTCCACTGACTAGAGTCCATGCCATTGTTGTGGTGAGAGGCCTCTCCATAGAGTTCACTCCTGAACTCATAAGAAGAATTACCACACTTCCCCTAGGAGTTCCTTGGAGAAATTAAGATAAGGGAGACATTCAGATTACCAATAAGAAGTTCTTTTTAGAGGGAGAAGAGCCCATTGAGGACAAAAATGGAGTAAGGAGAGCAAGCCTACAGTTCCCTGGAATGAGGTGAGCTACCACCTTATCAAATACATATCATGTGAGGGTAGGTATAGTGTGATTTATGGGTATCACTTTAGGCTTCTTGAGGAATTGAGGTTTGGAGCAGAAATGCCTCCTCACAATAGGCTCAACATACCATACTTCCTTCTCCCATCACTGATAGACACAAGCATAAAGTTGCAAGAGGAAAACCACAAACAGTTAGCCCACCATGGGTTAATTAGGATTATCATAGAAGATGCGCTCCACAACTTCATAATTCGTATCCAATGGAAAATTTTGAGAGATATGCAGACAAAGGAGGACATCAAAGCCCTCACATATGGCATTAGTCATACTGACAGTAAACAGGTTGAGGAAGAAATTGAAACAAAAGGAAAAGAAACAAAGAGGGATGAATATGAGATAGATGAGGAGGAAGAAGATGAGAAAGGGAAGGAAGGTGATGAGGAAACAGAGGAAGATGTCAAGGAGGAGACTAATAAACATGATGAGGATCTAGAAAGAGGAGAAAAGGGGAAAAACATAGAGGAAAAGGGCAATGAAAAGAGGAGGTAGAAGAGAGAGGAGTCACCTAGGGTGTCTCCAGAACCCACTGAAAGAGATGCAACAGTTTCACTCACTACTCTTAGCACCCCTATCAAATAGAAAGGAAAAAGACTGAGGCATACACCTTTATATTTCAAGACAAGGAAAAGCAAAAGGATAAGGCAGGGGAAACCCCAAACTCCATCCAAAATTCCCATTGTAATTGAGGACTCACCTAAACACTAGGAGAAAATGCCTCCACCTAAGTCTCCTATCACCTATGTGAGAAGGCCTATAACTAGATCCACCTCATCCAAAGGAAAAGAAATCCTAGAGGATACACAGCAAGACCTACAGGAAGAAGAAGCAGTCCTACAAGAGACTACTAAATCTACAGGAGGCTAAAAAATTAGATAAGGAGGGAAGCCTACAATAAGAAACTAAAGAAGAAAACCAAGAGCTGAGGGAACCTAGCCCCCAACTTAACCTTGATTCCAATTACAAATTTATTGAAGGGGGTAGGGTCATTCCACAAAAATTTGCTATTCCACTATTCTTTGAGCTTGAGAAGGAGAGAAATAGAAATCATCGATGGATGCAGATTGCCAAATCCAAGGGGGTGGAAGACCTTGGTCACATGGAGGAGAAGCTCAAGGAGATGGGCATAGAGCTAAGTAGCTTGAGATACAGAGAGGCTGTAATGAGAAATCAACTAGAGACAAAAAATGCATGGTTGAAAGGACAACTACAAGAGAGAGAGAACCAATTGGCATGTATGGCCAGTCTCTCTTCGAAAGAAATCCAGTGTAGGATGCCAGCTAAATCCTATGCCCTATACCTTAAGGAATAATGGCTGCAATTCCAAATCAATACCCTAGCATAGAGAGGCACTATTCCATTTCAGGATTCTAGACAATTCATTGATATTTGTGATCAAAGTACATTGGAAGATAGGGCCAAGATGTCTAAGTTTTATTTGCATAACATGGCCTTAATAGACATGAATGTATGGGACCCTAATGCCAAGCTAAGAGATTTATATTTGATGGCTATGGCATCATGGATGAACGATGAGGAAGCAAGGGCTGAAAAATGAAGAAGATATTAGAAAAAGAACAAACATAGCCTCTTATGATTAGAGCTGAGCAGTTCAATCCAATGGCCCTAATCAGTACACATAATTTGGCTGCAAAAGATCCTCAGCTTGCTCCCAGGTATGTTGTTGCCCAAGAGCAAGCAATTAAACATTATGAGGGCATTTTTAGGTTGTTACGGGATGACAACATACAAGCTTGCCTGAGGAGATGGAACACATTTCCATACAGTTTAAAGATAAGAGAGTATCACTCTCCTCAAAGAATGAGAGAAACACTGAATAGGACACCCATGTACAAGTATGCAAAGGCTCAAAGTCAATTGGATTGGCTTGAGACTCAGCCTACCACTGCTCTTAAGGATGCTAGAAGGAAGGAAAGAAGGAAGAAGAAAAGAGGCAGTGGGAGGAGATAGAAAAGAAAGCAGGTTTCTATGAACAAGAAGAGGAAACCACACCAGAGGCATGGGATATTAGAGAGGCCACTAGAGTTATGAAGGATATGAATATTGATTGTGTTGCTCAGAGGATGAGCAACACTTTCAGTAGGCGGGTGATGATGAGCCTCGTTATTGGGTAATTATATGGGCCTTATTCACCTCCTAGCTTACTCAAACCAACTTTTTTCATGACTTATTGTAAACACATTTTCTTACTTTTAAGTGAAGACGGAGACAACAATAACATGTGGCTTTCACCCGCATTGGGTTTCCACCTTAAATCTTGGTGTTCATGTGTGTTGCTTATGTGTGATGGTTTATTATGTTTTTACTGCTCTATTTAATAAGTTACTAATGCACTTGTTAAAGATCAACACATGTTAAATTGTATAAATCACAAGTTTTCTCGGTGTACCCTGGTTTATCTAATCATAGTCGCGTGTACATGCTAATTCACTTTACAAAAGTAGCGTATATAAATCTGTTTGAGGAATGAAAAATTATTGATTTGATAATACTCATTCACCCCCCTCTCAGTATTATTTCCAACACTTGCGGGGTAAGTATTTTACTTTATAGTTGCACATATATTTCTAAGTCAATTTATTGGTCCTTGAAACTCTGATTTATGCTGCCATGGATTCTTATCCAATGAACCATGCCTTTAATTGTGCTAACCAAGATGGGTATAAATGAAAACAACTCTGAAGAATACTCAGGAGAAATTTGATCTCGAACCATTATGAGGTTGAAGGGCTTAGTCTCGAGGTGATGAAAGACAAAGGTTCGGTCGTGGATGCAATTGTCAATGAAAATAAGCTCTTGGATTGGGCACTTGAGAAGGAAGTTGCACATGCCTCTCTTTTGAGTAGATTGTTTGATTGTATTACATTTAACAATAAGATTTCTTTTTCACTCAAACTGAGCTATAGTTAGATCACATAACATATCACATATTTTTTCATCTATACTCTTCTTCCATATGCGCGAGTAACTTGACTTTTCCTTCACAACATTTGGTGCAAATGCTATTATATATTGTTTTAAAACATTATGTATATATCTTATATAAAGCTATTCAAAAAAATAAGTTTCTATGGTTAAAAATTTGAAGTGGTTGTATTTTACAATTTACTCCTTTTTTGAGTATATAATTTTTTGTTGAAATTCAACAAAGATTTTTTAAACTAATAAGTTTAATTTATGTAATCTTTATAACATTCCAAACTACACTTTAAACAGCTAAAAATTACACATTTTTTTTTGCACTTGAATGATCCATTTGTTTATATTTATAGACATCTCAAGGGTACAGAAACAAGTCAAACCTTTCACACATCTCAAGTGTGAAAACTGGTTCCAACACTCTCCTATGCTATCTTCCCATACTACTTCAGGTGAGACCTCAATCCGCCCTATTGCCGAAAGGGCAAGTGGTACAAGGATTTGTTTGGCTAATTAACTCCGAACGTGGGTGAGGCCAAGACAAGGGAACACAAAAGTTCAGTCTTGGATGCAACTTTCAATGAAAATAAACTCTTGGATTAGGCACTTGAAGGAAGTTGCACACACCTCTCTTTTGAGTAGATTGTTTGATTGTATTACATTTAGCATTAAGATTCCTTTTATCACTCAAACTCAGCTATAATTAGATCACATAACATATCACATATTTTTTCATATATATTATTCTTCCATGTGCACCACAAGTTTCCTTTGGAACATCTGGTATATATTATTTAAAAAAATTATGTTTATATCTTATAGAAAATTATTGAAAAAAAATAAGTTTCTATTGGTTAAAAATTGAAGTGGTATATAAATTTTTGTGAAATCTCAACAATTTTTTTTTTAAACATACAAACTTAAGTTATGTAATTTTCCAATATACAATTTAAACAATGAAAAATTACACATTATTTTTTACACTTATAAATAATCTTTCTTTTTACACTTATAAATAATCTATCTTTCTGTTTATACTTCTAAAAAAAATAATCACTATACATTTATATAGTATCAGGTGATTGTTAAGCAAACTACAACCAGGCTAATTACGAGAATGATCACGAAAGGATTTATGGTTAATCAAAAGTTTAATATTTGATATTTTGAAAACGTTTCATTCCTCACGATAGACTCATAAAAGGCCAATCGATATCAATATGATGAATGGCATTCTAAACAGACTCACTAAGTGGGCACATTAACGGGGGCTATATCTTCAAAATTAGTCGCGTCGCTTCTATGAAAGCCGTGGATGTAACTATAACAAGTTGTTCTAGTACCAAAGAACTGAGAGGATTGGTCGAGCGGTGTCCGATTGACAAGTTGACATTCTACTTCTCCACCGGGCAGCACGATGTCATCCCAGACATTCTCCGTCATTCTCCCTTCCTGTGACCTCTCTACCACTTGCCATTTACACAAGCTTAAATAATTGCGTCGTCGTTGATGAAAGAAAATATATATCCACAACTGCTTCTCACCATGCTCATCGTATTCAACACACCATGTCCAAGAAAACGGAAACGATAACATCCTTGCACCTTTTATCCAACGCGCATTTGACGACTCATATCTCAGTATGTCGAAATATCTGTAGGGATATTTGTAGGCAAGAGCTACAAGAAGCACATTTTTTTCAACATTAAGACTGACCTCAGAGTGAGTTTCAACCATGCTATCGTTCCAGGTTCTGGTATTCAGGTCAAAAAACGGAACACTCTGTGTGTAAGAAGTTGACCCAAAGAAATACAGTTTTTTGCACACCTCCACAAAATTCGGCCGCGGAGAGCAATTGATGTCGATATAACGTGGATACGATACCCTACTTAGATATTCACATGCAGGTATCTCTATTATTTCTTCAGAGATGCCATGTATGCGATATACATAAAGGCCACCTGCGACCTCTCTTGAACTGCATATATGCATTGGAATATCATATCTAATAGGAGGATTAGTATCACATACTTCCTGCCATTGCCATAAACTGTTGGAATTTAATTCCAACTGCAAACAATTAATACAGAACCGAAATCTGATCTTCAGTAGCCATTTCAGATTGTTCGGTGCCGCAAAAGTCCACTGATATTTTGAGCATTAAATT
>APFE031539785.1:137410-158827 GCA_000404065.3 Pinus taeda
AAGACAAGGGTTGTGAGAAACTATCTCCAAAATTCTACGAACCATATCAAGTACTTCAGCGCATTGGAGAAGTAGCATACAAGTTGGCTTTTCCGCCTACTGCAAAAATCCATCGAATTTTCCATGTCTCATGCCTCAAGAAATTGATTGGGAACAGTTGTAGAATTCAAACCAGTCTATCTAAATTGGACAAGGAAGGGTCAATCTGGCTCCAACCTGAACAGGTCCTCGACACACGAGAATGGCCCCTGTGTGGCCGCGTGATTAGGGAAGTCCTCGTTAAGTGGAAAGACACCTCTTCGGAAGATGCAACTTGGGAACCGACCACTATTCTTTAGTAGTTTCCGCGGCTTCAACCTTGAGGACAAGGCTATTCTTAATGGGGAGGGCATGTTAGTGTCCCACCCTAACCCCCTTATTTATGTAGTGGGATCACGTCATAATAAAGAGTCAATAAAGCCCATATTAATAATTGTCAGTGGTTAACCCGCAATTAATGACGGGACCACAGTTATTTGCAAATGGACCATGGTATTAGATAGATGGTATTAATAAAACCCATGGTATTGATCCATGGTATTGCATGTATGAGTCATATATAAAGGATAGATACTCCCTGCGAGGAGCATCGTGTCTTATTTTTGAAGAAAGCTCTGCTCTATTGGAGGTTGCCCCCTTGAAGAGGTCGGTGAACATTGCTTTCTGAATAATAAAATATTTGTTGTTGACTTTCATTATTCTATGTTCTCGTATCTTTCTTCGCATATTCTGTATTTGGGTATATTTTTGCAGGTTAAGAGCATAACATGATCACTCTCTTCTTATATTATAGCTCTCTTCATCATCATGCATGATAAAGACGTAATTTCAATGCCTTTTCTATGTTTTAGATAAACATATATTGAAATGATAAAAAATAGTGTAATTTCTTGTTGTCTCCTTTCAATGATTCCAAAAATGTTAGTTATGTTATCTTCTATTATGTGCTTCAAAGTATAAAGTAAATTTATATATTCTCAAGCAACAAGAGTAGTATTATCTTAATTTTATGTAAAAGTATGATGCATTGATGAGGACAAATGTTACTTTGTTATAATATATTGTAATATAGTTAGTGTCAAGTCTATTTAGCCATTAGTCTAAGGTACATTAATTAGATTTTCCATTTAAATTGATATTTCCAAGGATCTAAACTAGGAGCAATATATTTGAGGTTGTAAAATTATTTAAAATGTTGTATAGACATTTTTTGCTTTTGAACAGGAAGCAAAGTTGTCTCTTTTATGTAGGCATTGCCATTATCATGATTTGTGCCTTTGTGTTTCTTATTTGACTTTCAATATTACTGGAATTAAATAATTGAGGTTTGGGATCAAAGGTTAGTTTTCTCAAAGTTTTTCCTCTTGAAGGGCATCCTTCTACTAGATACATACTGGAAATAAATTTATTTCCCACGTTCAAACAAGTCTACCCCTTTTATTTAATGCAAATGTAATCTTCGAATAACTCGAGTGAACCAAGTCACATTACCCTATGAGTAAAATCCATGTACATGCAATAATGAATTTGTAGCCAAAGCTCAAGAAGACTCATATTAGAAATACCCAAGGATCTACCATCCATGGGCTTCACACATATAAATCTTAGGATAGTTATGTTTTCATCTTTTCTATCCCATGTTGTTTGTTCAATCCTTTTTCTCAAGTAAGTGAATTTGTTGCAAGAATCTAATGTGTATCTCTACTCAATTATTTTCATTTCTTAAGTACAACACTATTTTTTTTTTAAATCACAACTCATTCTCATTCAATTTATTTCACTTGTTTCCTAGGTAAGAATTTTGTAGAAATTGATGGAAATTTCAATAATTGACTTATTCTTTTAATTTCTTTACTACAATCCATTAATAATGCATTATAGCACTTTGTTGAGAGCCTATAGATTAGTAGTATGTGATTGATAGGGAAGATTTAATGAAGTCATGGATTATGGAAATTTTTATGCTATGTTTGAATGCATATATTTCTAAATTGATGGCCGCCTTTCTTGTCACAAATTGGCATTTGGATTAGTTTTCATTTTATCACAATGAGCTGGTATTCTTGGTGGACAGGTTCCCTTCACCCTTGTGGGCTAAGTGTTTTACTTTATAGTTGCACATCTATTTCTAAGTCAATTTATTTGTCCTTGAAACTTTGATTTAGGCTGCCATGGATTCTTATCCAAAGAACCATGCCTTTAATTGTACTAATGGAAATGGGTATAAATGAAAAGGTCTCTCTAGAATACTCTAAGAGAAATTTGATCTAGAACCATTATGATTGTGAAGACCTTAGTCTTGTTGACAAAAGTACCGTCCATGCAACTGTAAATGAGAGCACTTGAGAACTAAGTTGCACATGGCTTTGTTTTGAGTAGATTATTTCATTGTATTACATTTAACATTAAGATTTCATTTTCACTCAAATTCAGCTATAGTTAGATCACATAACATATCACATATTTTTTGATGTGCTAATGACTTACCACATTTCATTTGCAACATTTGGTGCAAATGCTATTATATATTGTTTTAAAATATGATGTATATATCTTATATGAAGTTATTGAAAAAGAAAAATATAACTTGAAAATTTGAAGTAATTGTATTTTACAATTTAATCATTTTCTACATATATAATTTTTTGTGGAAATTAAACAAAAATTTGTTAAACTTACGAATTTAAGTTATGTAAGCTTTATAACATTCAAAAATACAATTTAAACAATGAAAAATAACAAATTATTTTGTACACTTAAAAATAATCCTTATTTATACTTAAAAGAAAATAATCACTCTAGTTATTAAGCCAACTACAACCATGCTTACGAGGCTACAACCATGCTTACGAGAATGATCACAAAATGATTTATGGTTAATCAAAAGTTTAATATTTAATATTTTGAAAAGGTTTCGCTGCTCACAATAGACTCATAAAAGGCCAATCGATATTAATATGATGAATGGCATTCTAAACAGACTCACTAAACGGGTACATTAACGCGGGGTATATCTTCAAAATTAGTTGAGTCGCTTCGATGAAATCCATGGATGTAAATATAAGAAGTAGTTCCAGGAGCAAAGAGCTGAGAGGATTGGTCGAGCGGTGTGCGATTGACAAGTTGACATTCTACTTCTCCGCCGGGCAGCACGATGTCATCCCAGACATTCCCCGTCATTCTCCCTTCCCGTAACCTCTCTACCACTTGCCATTTACACAGGTTTAATAAATGGCCTCGTCCATGAAAGAAAATATATATCCACAACTGCTTCTCACCATGCTCATCATATTCAACACACCATGTCCAAGATAACAGAAATCCAACCGGCGATACCATCGTTGCAGCTTTTATCCAACGTGCATTTGACGACTCATATCTCAGTATGTGGAAATCTCTGTAGTCATAAGCTACAAGCAGCACATTTTTCTCAACATTCAGACTGTCCCCAGAGTGAGTTTCAACCATGCTATCGTTCCAGGTTCTGGTATTCAGGTCAAAAAACGGAGCACGCCGTGTGTAAGAAACTGACCCAAAGAAATACAGTTTTTTGCACACCTCCACAAAAATCGGCTTCGGAGAGCAGTGCTTGAAGTCGATGTTGATAAAACGTTGTACCCTATGAGTTATATGTTCATATGCAGGCATCTCCATTATATCCTCATCTATTGCATGTCTGCGATATACATAAAGGCCACCTGCGACCCGTCTTGAACTGCATATATGCATTGCAATATCATATGTAATAGGAGGATAAGTATCACATACTTCCTGCCATTGCCATAAACCTGCGCCAATGTCTAACACAATAATTCTAGTGATATGATTTCGGCCTTCTGGCCCTTGACCAAGATACAGCCTTCCGTCAACTACTCCTAAAACTCTTATGTGAAAGGGACTTGTACATATGTACGGCCCGTGTCCAGTAACTGGGGCGACGTTTCTCCATTCCCCATCGAAAAGTTTCACGACATGGTCGCCGTAGGGCACTATTCGACTAAGTCTCCTATAAATTTGAAAACGTTGCTCAGAAAGACTTCAACTAAATACATCAATAAGACACTATCGATCAAATGCGTACAGAAAAGTGTTGAGACCTCTTAGTACTGAACCTTTGAAATCTAACATTCGTATAATAATGGCGAAGAATGAAGAGCTGTAATTACCTGCACCGTAACCTAGCATTATTTTCAAAGTATTCTATTGCAAGACGGCATTTGAGCGGCTGCCTCAAACGGGTTACTCCAGCAATGCGTTTTCCATTTTCGTCTAATGGTACTCCAGTTGCATCTAATGATTTCCTCCAAGCTCTGTTCAAGGCCCTCAGAAGCGGTCTGGTGTGCCACGGCAAGAGCGGAATTATTTCATCTTCCACAACGTGGTCAATAATACCAGGGATCAGTGAGTCGGCCATGGCCATGGCGATTGAATGGATGTCCTCGCAGCTCTATGCCATAATGGTTTATATATACATATAATATGATTCGGTTACCCTTTGGTATCCCCTCGGCCGATGTCCCTTCGTCTTTCTTCTCTGAAACAACCTTTTAGAACGCCCCACTTCTGTAATTTAAGTAACCCTTGCACTCTTCCATAACTCTATGCTTTTCCTACATGATAGGATCAAGGATCATGGTTAAGATAGTAGTTGGAAAACAAAGGATTATGCATGGTAAAATCATGAGTATTATTCATGATTAAAATAGCCTTATTTATACGGGTGTGTAAGTTTTAATTAATTTCAAAGAAATGTATTTTAAAAGCTTTTTATTGTTAAATGTTATTTATTAAATAATTGTCAGTTATTTACCATCTATTTAATATAATAATTACTCATCATAATTCGTTCAGTAATCCATAATAATTCTATTCGTCAGCATAAAATAAACATAATCTGAGGGATCATATATATATAATTAATTCATTGAATTATCATTGTGTGAATTACAACCAGATCGAAATCTATGGAAGATGAAAAGGAATATTACACATATAAAGTGATTCTGTGTAAAGGTTTTGAGCGATTGAGTTTCAATTATTATTAGATTTTGCATGCTGAGGGATTATAGTACTAATTTCTCATCAGTCTTTTTATTCTTGATTAGTTCAATTATGATTAGATTTTGCATGCTGAGGGATTATAGTACTAGACTTCTTATCAGTCTTTTTATTCTTGAATAGTTTGTAGAGTTTTTGTGAATTTTTATCAAAGTTTTGACGATTTTTTTTAAATTATTAGATCAATTTTTTAATTTTTTAACAAGTATTTCTCATTTTATTCTTGATAAGTCTGTAGAGTTTCTGAGACTTTTAAAGAAGTTTAATTAAAGTTTTGATAATTTTTTTTATTTATGATTTTTTTTAATTATTAAATCTAGTTTTGAATAATGTATTTTTTATTTTTTATTAGTATGCTGTATTTTGATGGGACACAATAAGTGTAGTGTAGTAAATTTTCATTTTTTTATTTGTAATGGTATAGGTGTATTAACACTTACAGTGTTACTCTTCTACCCAATAATATTATAATTTGTAGAGTGTTATTTTCCTTACATAAGCAAAGAGTAAGATTTCATTGTACAAAATTGATGGACTGCTTGCTAGTTCTAATGAGAGTCTTCCTAGTTTGGTTGAAATATCTTCTATGTCTTCGTCTCTGTCTCTTGTCAATTTTTTGAGGTCATCAGTCATTAAATCAACAACTCCTTTACTGTGTGAAATTTACAAGGCCTTCAATTTAGATTGAGATTAGATACAAAAACTATGCCTGAGAAACAGAGGATCTGCTATACAGCTCATGCTATAACTGCGATTAGGTATGATGGATCTCAGCGCAGAACAACACCCAACTAACAACAATATGAGATAGCGCACAAGCAAGGAAAGAAACTTATACCCAACTGTTTACAATATATAACATACGCACACAGTAAAAAGGAATGCGCACCCACAAGCACAATCCTTAACAATAACAACAACGTATATACTATTGTGCGCACATCAGTTTAAACGCACCACAATTCACCACGTGTAACATTATAACATTTACACACTGTTTTCTCCGCCAACATTTCATTGTCCACGCATTAATGATGCAAAATTGCAAATACAAACTTAAGGTTCCACTGTCCATAAAATCCACACAATTCTACCAGTTTTTCAATTGGAATTCAGAACGCACAATAGTTATAAAAATCCACAGGCATACAATACAATTGCTATAAAGATAGCTCACACACAAACGCACATCCAATCCCTTTTTTTAATTAGCAATACCAAAAACAGTCTTTATATATGGGACTGCATAGAAAATATAACAAAACAGTCATTTCATAGCCATGTTCTGCCCTACACAGAAACACGCCCTCTCCATTCATAATTCGAGACACTGTTTTCTTTTCTTACCTTGAAGAGCTGCGAATTGAATCCATTCTCCCTACTGTTAATGCACACACTGAGTTTTTAATTTTGGAGTTCTACATGAGAGGGAAGCTTCCCTCCTTGGCGGCTAAGGTTAGCATCTTTTTCCTTTTTTATCCATAGCTTCCTTATTACAAAAGCAGTCACATATAGAAAAGTAGCAATACATAGTAAATTGAGCTTTTCTTTGTTTTTTTTTTTATAACAACTAATCTAGCATGGCTTATTCTAAGCCTATCTAGAAAAGATGACATGTTTTATTTCTTATCTATTTTCTAAATTTAATTAAAAAGACATAGAAACAACACGCAAAGGATCACACTCCTTGCTTGTAGAATTTTTTATTTTATTTTGTCGAATAAATCAGAAGATTTTTCCTCTGAATCAGATGCTCCTGCATCAGACTCCTGAGGACAAAATTCTTCATGGGCTCCTGTCCATGAGCTGGTCTACAGATTTGCCCAGTTTCTGTAGAACATCTGCTGTAACCCAAGTAACTTCAGTGATTGGCTCTCCTTTCCATTTGACCAGATACTGGAAGTATTCCCGTCTCCTTGTCTTCTTGTGCACCTTCTTGTCTAGAATTCTTTATGGCTATAAATTCCTTGTTGTGGGTAGCTGTTTTACCCAGTTAATCTCTGTAGTCTCTTGATCCTATATTGCATCATCTGTAGCTTTATCTTCATATTTATACAAGTCTGCAACATTAAAAATTGGTGATATTCCCACACGAGGTGGCAATTCAATCTCATAAGCGTTTGCAGAGAACTTCCTGAGTATCTTGCATGGTCCAATTTTCTTAGATTTTAACTTATTATATTCACCTTTTGGAAATCTCTCCTTCCTGAGATGTGCAAAAACCAAGTCTCCAACTTCAAAATTCATTTCTCTTCTCTTCATGTCTACTCTGGTTTTGTACTTGATGTTTCTATCTTGCAGCTGCTGATTCACCTGTTCATGAATTGATTGCATCCTAGAAGCAATGTCTTCACCTTCTGCACTCCTCATTTCTTCTTTCCCCAAATTTCTTAGTTCAGATATTCCTCTAGGATGCATTCCATAAACAATATGGAATGGACTTTGTCTTGTGCTCTTGTTTGGTGAATCATTAAATGCATACTCAACTTGTGGTAATACTTGATCCCATTGCTTTGGATGCTCTGCAGTAAGGCTCCTCAAAAGATTGCCTAAAATTTTGTTCACAACTTCAGTGTGTCCATCAGTCTCAGGATGATAGGCTGAGCTGAAACTTAACTTAGTTCCCAACTTCTTCCATAATGTTCTCCAGAAATGTCCCACGAACTTTGAATCCGTGTCTGAAACAATGCTTTTGGGCAACCCATGCAATCTTACAATTTCTTTAAAAAAGCAAGTTAGCAATGTGAGAAGCATCACTAGTTTTATAACAGGGAATAAAGTGTGCCATTTTTTAAAATCTATCTACTACAACAGAGATTGAATCATACCCTCTTTGAGTTTTTGGCAATCCCAACACAAACTCCATGCTTATCATATCCCAAGGCCTATCTGGAATGGGCAATGGAATATATAATCTGGTATTCTCGCTTCTTCCTTTTGCATACTGGCAGACCTTACAATTTCTTACATACCTCTCTACCTCAGATTTCATTCTTGGCGAGAAATAAAACCTGTTGAGTTGCTCCAAAGTCTTCTCTGTACCAAAATGTCCTGCAAGTCCTCCACTATTCTTTTCTTTGATTAAATTTTCCCTCATCGAACAGACTGGTATGCACAGCTGATTTTTCTTGAACAACAAACCATCCTGTAGAAAATAATCCAACCACTTGCTCCTATCTGTCAAAGCCGGATTCCTACAAGCTTCAAATGCCTCTTTAAAATCTGAATCATTTTCATATAACTCCTTAAGAAAATCAAAACCCACCACTTGGATTTGACTTTCGTGCAACAAAACATTCCGTCTACTTAAGGCATCTGCAACTTTGTTTGACTGTCCAGTTATATGCTTCAACACAAAATGAAAGCTTTGAAGATATTCTACCCATTTAGCATGTCTCTGGCTGAGCTTTGGTTGCTGCATGATAAACTGCAATGCATGGTTATCTGAATAGAGAATAAATTCTTTTGACATCAAATAATGTCGCCACTTCCTTAATGCCTGCACAACTGCATAAAACTCCTTATCATAAGAAGAATATTTCCTTTTTGCATCATTTAGCTTTTCACTGAAATAAGCTATCGGCCTATCTTCTTGGCTCAAAACTCCTCCAATTGCTTCTGCGCTGGCATCACACTTAACTTGGAAAGTTTTGTTAAAATCAGGAAGGACCAAAACAAGCTTTTCAGTTATTTTCTTCTTTAACAGCTGAAAATTTCTCTCTCCTTCAACAGTCCACTTAAATGGATGTTTATCTTTTTTTATGGTCTCAATAATAGGTGCATTAATCTTACTAAAATTCTTAATGAATTTTCTGTAAAGACTAGCAAGACCATGAAAACTCCTTACCTCAAAAGCACTTTTGGGTGAAGGCCACTCCACAATTGCTTTGATCTTTTCTAGATCCATCTTTAATCCTTCAGCTAAAATCACAAATCCCAAGTACACCAACTCCTCTTTCATGAATAAACATTTCTTCAGATTCAACAATAATTTTTCTTGTTGTAGCTTTTGCAGGACATAATTTAAATGCCTCAAGTGCTCCTCCTTAGACCTGCTATAGACTAATATATTGTCCAGATATACTATTACAAATTTACCAATGAATTCTTTAAGAACTTCATTCATAAGTCTCATGAATGTACTTGGTGCATTGGACAACCCAAAAGGCATCACTCTCCATTCATATAATCCTTTAGTTGTCTTAAAAGCAGTTTTCCACTCATCCCCTTCTCTTATCCTTATTTGATGATACCCGCTTTTAAGATCTAATTTGGAAAAATATTTTGCACCAGACAAACAATCCATTAAGTCTTCAATTCTGGGTAGCGGAAATTTGTACCTGATTGTGATCTTATTAATGGCTCTTGAATCTGTACACATTCTCGAGCCTCCATCTTTCTTTGGGCTCAGCACTGTTGGCACCGCACAAGGACTCAAGCTTTCTTTGATTAATCCCTTGTCAAGCAATTCTTGCACCTGTTTCTTAATTTCTTCATTTTTTGTAGTATTCATTCTATATGCTGCTTTGTTAGGTAAGCTTGCTCCAGGAATTAAATCTATATGATGACTAATTCTTCGGATGGGCGGTAACTCATTAGGCAAATCATCAACAATAATATCATAATAATTCTTCAACATTTCTTGAATTTCAATGGGTAAATCAGAAACTTTGGTGGAAGTCATGATTACCTTGGGCTTGCAAATTACAGCATAATTTACCTCATTTTCTTCCATCTGCTTCAAATACTCCTTTCCTCCAAGTAGCAGAGTTTTTGGATCTGTCCTCTGTCCTGCTCCATCTTCTTCTCGTAGAGGCAATAATGTATGATTAACACCATCTTTCTCAAACTTGTAGGTGTTTCTTTTTCCATCATGCATGGCTCCTCTATCATATTTCCAAGGTCTTCCCAGCAATATGTGACACACATCCATAGGCATCACATCACAAACAACTTTATCTTTGTACTTGCCCACTTGAAATTTCAATTCACATTGTTCACTTACCAGTAGCTGATGTCCCTTTTGTAACCATGACACCTTATACAGTGTTGGGTGCCTCCTTGTCTTCAGCTTCAATTTCTCTACTACTTCTGTAGAAACCAAGTTATCAGTGCTGCCACTATCAATGATCATCTGGCAACATTTCCCTTGAACTTTGCATACTATCCTGAATAAAGTTTTCCTTTGTGGCGGTTCAATCACCTCCTTTGCTGGTTTAATCAAAACTTTGTTAAGTACAAGAGATTCTCCTCTCTCTGGTGTGTTTTCTTCTTCTGGTACTACTGTCACTAGTGCCTCTCCCTCAGCTGGAACAACAACTGCATTTCTCTGTCTTACTTCTGCATTCTCTGGGCACTCAAAAGCTCTGTGTCCCAGTTTTTTACATCTGTAACATCTTGTTTCTCTGCCTCTTCCTCTGTCTCCTCTTCCTCTGGAAAAACTCCCTCTGCCTCTTGCATCACCTCCTCTGGGTGCATGCAGTGTTGAGCTACTACTAGCTCCATCTTTAGGTGTTGTAGACCTTCCTCTACCACCTTGACTTCCTTTCCCTCTGAAAGTCCCTCTCCCCCTGGCACACTGCTTCCTCATGAGTTTTTCTTCAGCCTTCAGTGCTATTTGATAGGCTTCCTCTACTGTGTTTGGAGACAGTAAACTTATTTCATCCTGAATGTCCATTCTGAGGCCATTCATATATCTAGCCACTTTTTCATCTGTGTCTTGGGCTTCTCCAGCTCTTATACTCACCTTATAGAACTATTATGTATATTCTTTCTTGAGATTCAAGATGTGGAGAATTACTTGGTTGAGAATACCAGTAGAGATTGAAACCTTTCTTGAGATTCAAGATGTGGAGAATGACTTGGCTTTGAATCTTTGAGACACTAAAAATTTTGTATGTTGTGACATCTAAAATCTGAAACATGGTTGTCAAATAAAAACATAATATAGGGGCAATATGTGTATAAACATTTATGTTTATGTCACCATCCCATTAAATCACCATCCCATTAAAGATTCAAATAACTCAAACCTAGTGGTGCATAAAATGAACACATAATAGAAAAATGAACACAATATTTCAAGGGTTGGGGATATAGTAATATAGATACCCATTCCTACCTTGGGAAACTTGAAATTTTGCAAGTAAGATTCATTAAGGAAGGAGAAGTCTCTACAAGCCATATGCTTGCCAATACAATAATCTTTGACATCCCATAATGAAGTGTCTATAGTCTCTATATAGGCTTCATACATACAATACCATGGGTTATTACCATGGGGCTATCAATACCATGTATCTAATACAATGGGATTATCACATTATTCCTAACTACATGTGGTTCCTTACATTATGTGGGTTCACCACTTTATTTATTAACTATGGCCCACCAGATTATCACATTATTCCCTTCGGTACATTCCTCTGTACGCCATAATATCCCCCCTAGGTATACTACTCACTACTTGTGGCCCCTTACATTATGTGGGTTAACCAATTTATTTATTAACTATGGCTCATCAATTTATCATATTATTCTCTTCGATACCTCCCTCTATACCGCATAATATCCCCCTAGGTATACTAAATGATCTCCCTTGGAATGTTTTATTTACGGGTAAATCAATGTTGCATGCAAGTGAGTCTTAAATAGCTTCAACAAATTTGTAGGATCACCGCCCAACTCAATTTGTACTCTCTTTGAATGAATCTCTTCATGTGCATTGTAAGCATATGATCTTCCTAATATAATCTGGTAATGAATTGATCCTCACCTTCAATTCATCATACTCTCTCTCAACCCTCCTATTCTCCTTCCAAGGATCTAAACTAGGAGCAATATATTTGAGGTTGTAAAATTATTTAAAATGTTGTATAGATTTTTTTCTTTTGAACAAGAAGCAAAGTTGTCTCTTTTATCTATGGCATTGCCATTATCATGATTTGCGCCTTTGTGTTTCTTATTTGGCCTTCCATATTATTGGAATTAAATAATTGAGGTTTGGGATCAAAGGTTAGTTTTCTCAAAGTTTTTCCTCTTGAAGGGCATCCTTCTACTAGATACATACTGGAAATAAATTTATTTCCCACGTTCACAAACAAGTCTACTCCTTTTAGTTAATGCAAATGTAATCTTCTAATAACTCCACTGCACCAAGTCACATTACCCTACTAGTGAAAACCATGTACATGCAGTAATGAATTTGTAGCCAAAGCTAAAAAAACTTATATTAAAAATATCCAAAGATCTACCATCCATAAGCTTCACACATATAAATCTTAGGATAGCTATGTTTTCGCCTTTTCTATCCCATGTTGTTTGTTCAATCTTTTTTTCAAGTGAGTGAATTTGTTGCAAAAATCTAATGTGTATCTCTACTCAATTATTTTCATTTCTTAGGTAAATTTTTTTTTTTGAAATCACAAGTCATTCTCATTCAGTCATAGTTACCAAATTGTCTCGAATTTGAGAAAAAAAAAACGATAATTTGACAATTCGATTCGTATATCGAATAATTCGGCAAATATTCGGTTCGGTTCGGTTGACGAGATAAATAGTTAATGTCTGCATGAAAGAAAGTCGGGTTCGGATTTGTTCATGTCCACACGAAATGAATGGTGGCATGATCACAAGTGCAGAAACTTTATGATTTTTCTGTTTTTGGATTTTATTGTTGCCTTCGGGGATTTGGAAAGTTAAAGCAATAAAGAATGAATTTGAGTTGTGAAGTCAACTTAAACATCTTATTTGTTTATATCAATGGAAATTTTATATAATATTTAATTTTACAATATGTATTAATGGTTAAAATAACTTAGATAGATTTTAAATTTAGGGAAAGATTTTAGATTAAATTTTTGAGTTTGGAATATAAGATAAATTTTGGAAGGAATAAGGAAGTGTGGTTTTTTTTGGGTGAATTGTCATTTTTAAATTGTTTGTATTAATAAAACCCATAGAAATGAATTAAATTTCAAAATTATTAAAAAGAAAATGAACAATTTTTTATTGGAATAGAAGAAAAACTATATTTTTCCAAATATTTCTCATTTATAATTGCTAATATTTCAAATTGCTAATTTTTCATTCCAATTTTTTTATGGTATCTAATTGAATTCAAATTTGAATTCGAACTTGGTAACTATGCATTCAGTTTATTTCACTCCTTTCCTAGGTGAGAATTTTGCAGAAATTGATAGAAATTTTAATCATCAACTTATTCTTTTAATTTATTTACTACAATCCATTAATAATGCATTATAGCACTCTCTTGAGAGCCGATAGATTAGTAGTATGTGATTGATAGGGAAGATTTAATGAAGTCATGGATTGTGGAAAATTTTATGCTATGTTTCAATGCATATATTTCTGAAATTGATGGTGACTTTTCTTGTCACAGATTGGCATTTGGATTAGTTTTCATTTTATCACAATGAGCTGGTATTCTTGGTGGACAGGGTCCCTACACCCTTGTGGGGTAAGTGTTTTACTTTATAGTTGCACATCTATTTCTAAGTCAATTTATTTGTCCTTGAAACTTTGATTTAAGCTGTCATGGATTCTAATCCAACAAACCATGCCTTTAATTGTACTAATGGAGATGGGTATAAATGGCAACGTCTCTCTAGAATACCCTAAGATAAATTTGATCTAGAACCATTATGATTGTGAAGACCTTAGGCTTGTTGACAAAGGTCCCATCCATGAAACTGTTAAAAGAGCACTTGAGAACTAAGTTGCACATGGCTTTGTTTTGAGTAGATTATTTCATTGTATTACATTTAACATTAATATTTCCTTTTCACTCAAATTCAGCTATTTTTCATCTATACTCTTCTTCAGTATGTACTAATGACTTACCATATTTCCTTTGCAACATTTGGTGCAAATGTTATTATATATTGTTTTAAAAAAGTATATATATATATAATATTTATTATATTTATATTATTATCTATATAAGTTTTGAAAAAAAGTTTCTATTACTTGAAAATTTGAGTAATTGTATTTTTTCAATTTACTCATTTTCTAGATATATAATTTTTTTAGAAATTTAACAAAAATTTGTTAAACTTACAAGTTTAACTTATGTAATCTTTATAACATTCAAAAATACAATTTAAAAAATAAAAAATTACAAATTATTTTTTGCACTTAAAAATAATAGTGATTTATACTTAAAAGAAAAGAAAATAATCATATAGCATATAGTTATCTATAGTTATCCCGGCATTCTTAAGCAAACTACAACAATGCTTACGAGAATGATCCAGATATGATTTATGGTTAATCAAAAGTTTAATATTTAATATTTTGAAAAGGTTTCGCTGCTCACAATAGACTCATAAAAGGCCAATCGATATCAATATGATGAATGGCATTCTAAACAGACTCACTAAACGGGTACATTAACGCGGGGTATATCTTCAAAATTAGTTGAGTCGCTTCGATGAAATCCATGGATGTAAATATAAGAAGTAGTTCCAGGAGCAAAGAGCTGAGAGGATTGGTCGAGCGGTGTGCGATTGACAAGTTGACATTCTACTTCTCCGCCGGGCAGCACGATGTCATCCCAGACATTCCCCGTCATTCTCCCTTCCCGTAACCTCTCTACCACTTGCCATTTACACAGGTTTAATAAATGGCCTCGTCCATAAAAGAAAATATATATCCACAACTGCTTCTCACCATGCTCATCATATTCAACACACCATGTCCAAGATAACAGAAATCCAACCGGCGATACCATCGTTGCAGCTTTTATCCAACGTGCATTTGACGACTCATATCTCAGTATGTGGAAATCTCTGTAGTCATAAGCTACAAGCAGCACATTTTTCTCAACATTCAGACTGTCCCCAGAGTGAGTTTCAACCATGCTATCGTTCCAGGTTCTGGTATTCAGGTCAAAAAACGGAGCACGCCGTGTGTAAGAAACTGACCCAAAGAAATACAGTTTTTTGCACACCTCCACAAAAATCGGCTTCGGAGAGCAGTGCTTGAAGTCGATGTTGATAAAACGTTGTACCCTATGAGTTATATGTTCATATGCAGGCATCTCCATTATATCCTCATCTATTGCGTGTCTGCAATATACATAAAGGCCACCTGCGACCCGTCTTGAACTGCATATATGCATTGCAATATCATATGTAATAGGAGGATAAGTATCACATACTTCCTGCCATTGCCATAAACCTGCGCCAATGTCTAACACAATAATTCTAGTGATATGATTTCGGCCTTCTGGCCCTTGACCAAGATACAGCCTTCCGTCAACTACTCCTAAAACTCTTATGTGAAAGGGACTTGTACATATGTACGGCCCGTGTCCAGTAACTGGGGCGACGTTTCTCCATTCCCCATCGAAAAGTTTCACGACATGGTCGCCGTAGGGCACTATTCGACTAAGTCTCCTATAAATTTGAAAACGTTGCTCAGAAAGACTTCAACCAAATACATCAATAAGACACTATCGATCCAATGTGCACAGAAAAGTGTTGAGACCTCTTAGTACTGAACCTTTGAAATCTAACATTCGTATAATAATGGCGAAGAATGAAGAGCTGTAATTACCTGCACCGTAACCTAGCATTGTTTTCAAAGTATTCTATTGCAAGACGGCATTTGAGCGGCTGCCTCAAACGGGTTACTCCAGCAATGCGTTTTCCATTTTCGTCTAATGGTACTCCAGTTGCATCTAATGATTTCCTCCAAGCTCTGTTCAAGGCCCTCAGAAGCGGTCTGGTGTGCCACGGCAAGAGCGGAATTATTTCATCTTCCACAACGTGGTCAATAATACCAGGGATCAGTGAGTCGGCCATGGCCATGGCGATTGAATGGATGTCCTCGCAGCTCTATGCCATAATGGTTTATATATACATATAATATGATTCGGTTACCCTTTGGTATCCCCTCGGCCGATGTCCCTTCGTCTTTCTTCTCTGAAACAACCTTTTAGAACGCCCCACTTCTGTAATTTAAGTAACCCTTGCACTCTTCCATAACTCTATGCTTTTCCTACATGATAGGATCAAGGATCATGGTTAAGATAGTAGTTGGAAAACAAAGGATTATGCATGGTAAAATCATGAGTATTATTCATGATTAAAATAGCCTTATTTATACGGGTGTGTAAGTTTTAATTAATTTCAAAGAAATGTATTTTAAAAGCTTTTTATTGTTAAATGTTATTTATTAAATAATTGTCAGTTATTTACCATCTATTTAATATAATAATTACTCATCATAATTCGTTCAGTAATCCATAATAATTCTATTCGTCAGCATAAAATAAACATAATCTGAGGGATCATATATATATAATTAATTCATTGAATTATCATTGTGTGAATTACAACCAGATCGAAATCTATGGAAGATGAAAAGGAATATTACACATATAAAGTGATTCTGTGTAAAGGTTTTGAGCGATTGAGTTTCAATTATTATTAGATTTTGCATGCTGAGGGATTATAGTACTAATTTCTCATCAGTCTTTTTATTCTTGATTAGTTCAATTATGATTAGATTTTGCATGCTGAGGGATTATAGTACTAGACTTCTTATCAGTCTTTTTATTCTTGAATAGTTTGTAGAGTTTTTGTGAATTTTTATCAAAGTTTTGACGATTTTTTTTAAATTATTAGATCAATTTTTTAATTTTTTAACAAGTATTTCTCATTTTATTCTTGATAAGTCTGTAGAGTTTCTGAGACTTTTAAAGAAGTTTAATTAAAGTTTTGATAATTTTTTTTATTTATGATTTTTTTTAATTATTAAATCTAGTTTTGAATAATGTATTTTTTATTTTTTATTAGTATGCTGTATTTTGATGGGACACAATAAGTGTAGTGTAGTAAATTTTCATTTTTTTATTTGTAATGGTATAGGTGTATTAACACTTACAGTGTTACTCTTCTACCCAATAATATTATAATTTGTAGAGTGTTATTTTCCTTACATAAGCAAAGAGTAAGATTTCATTGGGAGCAGTGAGTGGAAAGGAAGCACAATAAAAGTCTCCTCCACATCTTTAAGAGTCATTGTTCATTAACGCTGACCATTCTCAGAAAACTTTTTTCATCTTCCAAACTTCATATCTCCACCACTATTATTTATTAAGGCTGACCATTTTCACAAAACTTTCTTAGCTATATATTAGATAGGTTTTTCATCTTCCAAACTTCAAAAGCTCTTAACAGTCATCACTGACAAATATAAGAAAAGAAAGTGTATGCAAAGACAAGAGTAAGGATATTTTATCAACTATTTTGAATTCCTCTCAATATATTTCATCATTTGACATTTGAAGTGCTTGTCACATGTAATTTGAAGTTCCCATATCAAGGAATGGAATTTTTTAACAATTTAAAAATGGAGGATATCACTATCACCTTTAACCAAAATCAATATGTTGAATTGCATAAATAATTTCAGATAAACAATTTCAAAGCCACTATGATTGCATTAATATTCACAAAACCTTGAACATTATATACCTCAAACCCCTAAACTAGGCTGAGTCCATCACATGAAAGCATTAGGAATGTGAGGTCTCTTACATTAGTGGGGGGCTGTGGGTTGAACAATGTGAGGGGATTTGGGTTGAACAAATATGTGCACTAAGCTTTCATTGTGCAAAGTGTGAGAGTATGTAGGAAACAACTAGAACTTCCTCAACAACTTTGCAATGCATTATTTCTTACAACTAACCATTCTATCCAAACTTCCTTCACTTTATATCCAATGTTTTTCCTCTTGTCCTAAACTTCAAACTCTTAAAAGTTGGGATGAACAACTTTTATGAAAGTGAACGTAGACCAAGGAGAGGTGAGGCTTAAGGATATTTTATCAACTATTTTGAATTCCTTGCAATGTATTTTAGTGAATGGCATTTCAAGTGTGAAGTGCCCATTACAATGGAAGGAATTTTTTAACCATTTATAAACAGAGGATATAACTATCACTTTTAAGTAGAATCAATATTTAAACTTTGATAATATAATTTCACATAAAAACATAAAAAGCCACTATGCTTGTATTAACCTTAAGAAACCCTTCAACATCAGAAACCTAAAACCCTCAAAGTAGTGTAAGTCCATGGTGAGGTGCTGAAAAAATATGCAAAGGAAACTTTCATTGTGTTGAGGGATGAGGTGTAGAGTAAGAAAAGTGAAAACTTCCTCTACACCTCTTGAATGCATTGTTTGTTAGGGTTAAACATGCTCACCACCTACTTTAGCTTTATACCTGATTTTTTTTTTCATCTCCCAAACTTTATAATCTCATAATGTTGGAAACTAGATCACTACTTGGGGAGGTGCATGGTTAAATTAGTAGTGGTGGCCTTTGTATTAATTTTCATCAATTATAAATCTTTTTCCCAAAATTAATTATCCATGCAAGTGCACATCATTAGATGGTAAAAACATATGAGAAGCAGTAAAATAAAATCATAACAACATGATAAATCACTATGAGAATCACATGCATGCATACCCAAGAAGACAAAACCACCCTACTATTGCCATGTTC
Source organism: Pinus taeda (assembly GCA_000404065.3). Classification (NCBI taxonomy): domain Eukaryota; kingdom Viridiplantae; phylum Streptophyta; class Pinopsida; order Pinales; family Pinaceae; genus Pinus; species Pinus taeda. Next base: position 156,047 of record APFE031539785.1, read on the forward strand.
CTCAAATATTTTATGAATATGTTGAAATTTTTTACATGAATTAGTTTACAACCATAATTCAAAAGACTTGATATCCTCTACAGTATGTTGGTGTTTATCAATTCGAAAATTTATTTCTCTTCTACAAACTACCATCTATTAGAAGGTCCCACAACCACAGATTCTCTCCCAACCACCATTCAATTATCCTACTCTTATTGGATGGAGAAAACTCTTCCTACTATGAATCTGCCAAATCGTTGTCTATATTGAAGCCTCCATGCCTTCACTTCTTCTATCCAATTCATATTAGACACGAAACAGATAGTTCTCCATAGAAAATCTTGTAAAATGGACAGATGTGTTAGGGTCCCACCATAATGCCCTTATCTATGTAGTGGGATCACGTCATAATAAAGAGTCAATAAAGCCCATATTAATAATTGTAAGTGGTTAACACACAATTAATGATGGGACCACAGTTAGTTGCAAATGGGCCATGGTATTAGATAGATCGTATTAATAAAACCCATGGTATTGATCCATGGTATTGGATGTATGAGTCATATATAAAGTATAGAGACTCCGTGCGAGGAGCATTGTGTCTTATTTTTTAATCGAGCTCTGCTCTATTGGAGGTTGCCCCCTCGAAGAGGCCAGTGCACATTTCTTTCTGAATAATAAAATATTTGTTGTTGACTCTCATTATTCTATGTTCTCGGTATCTTTCTTCACATATTCTGTATTTGAGTATCTTTTTGCAGGTTAAGAGCATAACAAGTGGTATGAGAGAACTTTCCAGGGTCGGTGGGATCTCCATTTCTTAGCAAATTTGTTTTTTTTTCGGCTAAAGACGTGTTCTGTCATCTTTAAACCATGGGATATGTCATTGAGCGCATAAACCTGCGGATTTGGGGCGGCATGCACGTAGGAAATACAAGATTTGGTCACGCTTGTTGGAATCCCTTGTAACCCCTGTGGGTATCCCTTCGAGTAGTAGCACATTAGACAGAACCGTGTGGGGACTGTCTTCCAAGTACCTTCTGGGTATATCGAAAGCCCCCTAGCTCCTCTGCAACCTAGCCATAGATAAATTGTCTGTCGTTTTGCTGCTACAGTACATCGAGAATAGCACTCGGAGAGATTACTCGCCCGTACAATAGGGTAGTCGGGTTGTACGGCTAAGGCTACGGTTGATCCTCCTTAGTTAGAGCACTGAAACATTGGGCCGAGTACTAGTGTCAGACCCTTATGTATATTGCGATATGTAGCACCTGACACTCCTCGAAACCATAGTTCCCTTTTATATCTTGGGATCACGCATCATCTCTGCTAGACCCACTCACGCAGAAGTGTGCAGCAGCAGCAGACAACAGTCTGATCTATTAGATCCATCAGATTCGCAACAACAATCTATACCGCCGCTTACAGCTATCCAAGCTGCCATTCAGATCTCTAAGATCCACCTGATGTGAGTAGTTGTGTGGGGTTCCTATACCGGAGCATGATTTTGACAGGACTTTTGGCAGCATTGACATTTTGAGGATTCGACGACTGCAGTATTACTAAGGAGTAATAATCCATTAGGAGTTTTCAGAGAAAAAAAAAGTCTGAGATCTCCCGGGGCGCTTATTGGTGACATAGCCCATCAGAATCAGGACGATGAGCTGAGCGCGGTGGTACCATTCAATTCTTAGTAAAAAAAAATTTAGCCGTCCCACATTTTAAGAACATCAGGACGGTGCATGGTAGAAACTAGAGCTCAAGCTATGGCTAATGAGAGGATGGACAAACTTGAACAATCCTTGCAATCCCTCCAAAATCAGATTGACAGACTAACTCACCTAATCGTGAGCATAATCCCGAAGGGCAAGGAGGAAGCCCATGAGGAGGCATATATTGGCAATGGACATAGTGAGGGTGAGTCTAGCCATTCTCTTCACCTTTGGGGCCCCCAGCAACAATCCCGTCCGTGACCTCCCAAGTTGGATATGCATAAATTTGATGGTTCTCACCCGGCAGCATGTATAGCATAAATGGAGGAGTATTTCAATCTGAATAACATCTTATATAATGAGACTCAGCTTATGGTGGGGAGCATGTACTTGGAAAATGAAAGGTGGAAATGGTGGGAATGGCATCAATGTTGCAATGCACCTTTTATGACTTGTGCCACCTTCAAAAAGGCTCTTACAGACCGCTTTGACCAAGAATCTTCCTTTTTGGGTCATCTTACTAAGCTATGACAGACTAGCACAATGGATGAATATATTACAGCCTTTGAAGCCTTAGCATTCCGCATTAGGGGTCTCTTAGATGTGTTCTACATGGAATGTTTTATCAAAGGTCTTAAAGAGGCCATAAAAGCTCGTGCCCAACTACACCACCCTCCCCCATGGATGGAGGCTTGCAAGGTAGCTCGTAACGTGGAACGTGTGTTAGCAGCCAAGCACATTCGCCCAAATTTCACTGCCAAGGGTCGCCCCCCATAGGCTCACACCACGACTCAAACACTTAAGGTTCAAAAGGTGTCACTTGCAGAAATGACCGAAAGAAGAAAGCAAAGATTATGTTACTATTGTGATGAAAAATACTCCCGAGGTCACAAATGAAAGGAGCCCAAATTTTTTCAAATTGATGCCACTAATTATAGCTCATCGGAGGAAGATCCACCATTTGAGGAACCTGAGGTGGTAGAAGAGGACAACCAAAAGGACAATGCCGTGATGAACCAGTTATTTCGCTGCATGCTTTGGCAGGGATTTCTTCACCTCAAACTCTCAAAATCAGAGGTTTTATTAA
>APFE031539785.1:161395-177339 GCA_000404065.3 Pinus taeda
ACATGGGAGGACAAGAATTTTATACAAAAGCATCAAGAACTACTCAAGCGTTGAGGACAACGCTTTTTGAAGGAGGGGGGCATGTTAGGCCCCTATACTACTAGTGTAACCCCTTATTGTTATTAGTACAACCCCCTTATTATATTGATGTACCCATGTAGTGCCCATATTATCACTATTGTGCCCCATAGAAGCCCATTATTGTTATTATTGTGCCCTTTCATTATTATTGTTATGTCGGATCTAATTACATTATGACCCCTTAGACTCCTATATATAGAAAGTAGGTATTTTCATTTGTATCATCCAAGAATTGTTCATTTATGTAATGTAAAGGAGGTTGCCCCCTCGAAGAGGCTGAATTCTAAGGCGTTGATCTATCTTTTCTATCTTTCTTGAGCTGGTTTCGTAACAAGGCCGTTGTGAAAATGTCAAACTTCAAATGGGGGATTATCAGTTGAAGACCCACATGTTTTCCATACACATGGGTGGCTGCGACATTTTCCTCGGGGCTGAATGGCTTTGCACTCTTGGGCCAATCATAATGGATTTCAAGGAGTTATATATGAGTTTTAAGAAGAACAACTCCACACATACCATCCGTGGACTCGAGGTGGGAGCTCCCTCTATCATCAGCTCACATAGGATGGAAAAATTTCTAAAAAAGGGCCATCATGGAGTTATAGCTCAATTTAATGCGATCTAGGTAGTCGAAACCAAGTCTCTGCCGATTCATCCTGAGATGCAACAGATTTTAAATAACCATCTCCTGGTCTTTGACAAGCCTCATGAGCTTCCACCCTCGAGAGGGGAACATGATCATAGCATCAACTTGGTTCCTGGGGCCCAACCCCGAAATGTGTGCCCATACAGATATCCGTTCACCCAAAAGAATGAAATAGAAAAAATAATCAAGGAACTTTTGAAAGCAGGTGTCATACATCCCAACATTAGTCCTTATTCATCACCAGTGGTCATGGTACTCAAGAAATATGAGGAATGGCAGATGTGTCCAGGCTTCAGGGCCCTCAATAAGTTGACGGTCAAAGATTAATTTCCCATCCCGGTGGTTGATGATTTGTTGGATGAACTCAATGGGGCTCAATTTTTCACCAAGCTGGATCTTCGCTCAGGCTACCACCAAATTTGCATGAAAGAAGTCGACATTCCAAAGACTGCTTTCCAAACTCATGAAGGCCATTATGAGTTCCTCATCATGCCATTTAGTCTTTGTAATGCCCCATCTACTTTGCAGAGCCTTATGAACCATCTTCTCAAACTATATCTCAAGAAATTTGTGCTTGTCTTCTTCGATGACATCCTCATCTATAGTTGCACTTGGGCCGCACATCTTCAGCATGTAGATCTACTCTTGCAACTGCTCCGCAAGCATAAATTATTTGTTAAGATGTCCAAGTGTTCATTTGGCATGGAAGAAGTTGAGTATTTGGGCCACATTGTGGGGTGCGCAGGTGTCAAGGTGGACCCCAAAAAGATCGAGGTAATGCAGGATTGGCCTCAACCTAAGACCTTGAAGAGACTGAGAGGATTTTTGGGTCTCACAGGCTATTATCGCAAATATGTCCACAATTATGGTCGCATAGCAAAGCCCCTCACTCAACTCCTGAAGAAAAATTCATTCTTCTGGAATGAGGATGCACAGCAGGCATTTACAACTCTCAAAAATGCCATGTGTTCCACTCCAGTCTTAGCACTACCTGATTTCACCAAATCTTTTGTCATTGAATGTGATGCTTTGGGTACAGGTATTGGGGCAGTCTTAATGCAGGAAGGTCGACTGTTGGACTTCACAAGCCAACAACTAAGTGGGAAGAATCTGGGTCAATCTACCTATGAGAGGGAAATGATAGCCATATTACATGCAATAGAGACTTGACGACCTTACTTACTGGGGTGACATTTCCAAATCCGCACAGACCATCACAATTTTAAATATTTTTTGGAGCAATGCCTATCCCCCCCACAACAAAATAAATGGCTCGCCAAAACGCTGGGATATGATTATGAGATCATTTACAAAAAAGGGCAAGAAAATAATGTAGCAGATGCATTATCGCGCCAATTTGAGGAGGAAAGTACCCTGCTAGCAATTTCCCTTCCCATTCCAGAATGGATTGAAGAGACTCGCATGGAATGGTTTTCACATCCTCGGCTCTCCCAACTCATTTCTCAATTGCAGGCAGATCCAAATCCCACCAACAGCTACTCGTGGAAGAATGAGATTCTTCGCTACAGGGAAAAAGTCGTAATATCACCAACATCCACCCTCAAAAGTCACATTTTGGCAGAATTGCACTTATCCCCCATTGTAGGACATTCAAACTTTCAGAAGAGATATTCTCGCACCAAAAGACCATTTTTTTGGACAAGCATGAAAAAGGACATCCTTACTTTTGTAGCAGAATGCGATGTCTGTCAACGCCACAAAGGGTATATTGTCAAAGCACCAGGCACATTACAACCGTTTCCCATCCCGACATCAATATGGATGGAGGTTCCTATGGATTTCATTACAGGTCTTCCAAAGTCAGGAAACAAGTCAGTCATCATGGTGGTTGTGGACAAACTTTCAAAGTATGCTCATTTCTGCGCCCTACCCCACCTGTTTACACCGACTTTGGTTGCTCAATCTTTCATGGATCAGATCTTCAAATTGCATGGCATGCCCACTTCTATTGTGTCCGATCATGACCCAATCTTCACCAGTAATTTTTGGCAGGAACTTTTCAAGCTACAAGGCACCCAACTAAAACTCAACACTTCCTATCATCCACAAAGAGATGGCCGAACTGAATCTGTCAAGAAATGTCTGTAAACCTACCTTAGGTGTTTCACTTCAGAAAAACAACATCCTTGGGTACAGTGGTTACCTTTGGCTGAATGGTGGTATAACACCAACTATCATGCCACCACCAAAATGACTCCCTATGAAGCAGTATATGGTCAACTCCCTCCTTCCCCTACTTCTTATATCAAGGGATGCTCAAGGTACAAGTAGTGGATCAACTCCTACATAACCATGCAACCATGCTCGACCATCTTAGAGAGAATCTTCATCAAGCTCAAAATTGCATGAAGCAACAGGTAGACTAGCATCGCTCAGAGTGCCAATTTCAAGAAGGGGATCAAGTATTTTTGAGGCTGCAACCATATAAGCAAACATCACTCAAAGACAAGGGTTGTGAGAAACTATCTCCAAAATTCTACGAACCATATCAAGTACTTCAGCGCATTGGAGAAGTAGCATACAAGCTGGCTTTGTCGCCTACTGCAAAAATCCATCGAGTTTTCCATGTCTCATGCCTCAAGAAATTGATTGGGAACAATTGCAGAATTCAAACGAGTCTACCTGAATTGGACGAGGAAGGGTCAATCTGGCTCCAACCTGAACAGGTCCTGGACACACGAGAATGGCCCTTGTGTGGCCGCGTGAATAGGGAAGTCCTCGTCAAGTGGAAAAACACCTCTTCGGAAGATGCAACTTGGGAACCGGCCACTATTCTTCAGCAGTTTCCACGGCTTCAACCTTGAGGACAAGGTTATTCTTAATGGGGAGGGCATGTTAGGGTCCCACCCTAACCCCCTTATTTATGTAGTGGGATCACATCATAATAAAGATTCAATAAAGCCCATATTAATAATTGTAAGCGGTTAACCCGGAATTAATGATCGGACCACAGTTAGTTGCAAATGGGCCATTGTATTAGATACATGGTATTAATAAAACCCATGGTATTGATCCATGGTATTGCATGTATGAGTCATATATAAAGGATAGATACTCCCTGCGAGGAGCATCGTGTCTTATTTTTGAATCGAGCTCTGCTCTATTTGAGGTTGCCCCCTTGAAGAGGTTGGTGAACATTGCTTTGTGAATAATAAAATATTTTTTGTTGACTTTCATTATTCTATGTTCTGGGTATCTTTCTTCGCATATTCTGTATTTGGGTATCTTTTTGCAGGTTAAGAGCATAACATGATCACTCTCTTCTTATATTATAGCTCTCTTCATCATCATGCATGATAAAGACGTAATTTCAATGCCTTTTCTATGTTTTAGATAAACATATATTGAAATGATAAAAAATAGTGTAATTTCTTGTTGTCTCCTTTCAATGATTCCAAAAATGTTAGTTATGTTATCTTCTATTCTGTGCTTCAAAGTATAAAGTAAATTTATATATTCGCAAGCAACAAGAGCAGTATTATCTTAATTTTATGTAAAAGTATGATGCATTGATGAGGACAAATGTTACTTTGTTATAATATATTGTAATATAGTTAGTGTCAAGTCTATTTAGCCATTAGTCTAAGGTACATTAATTAGATTTTCCATTTAAATTGATATTTCCAAGGATCTAAACTAGGAGCAATATATTTGAGGTTGTAAAATTATTTAAAATGTTGTATAGACATTTTTTTATTTTGAACATGAAGCAAAGTTGTCTCTTTTATGGGGGCATTGCCATTATCATGATTCGTGCCTTTGTGTTTCTTATTTGGCTTTCAATATTACTGGAATTAAATAATTGAGGTTTGGGATCAAAGGTTAGTTTTCTCAAAGTTTTTCCTCTTGAAGGGCATCCTTCTACTAGATACATATTGAAAATAAATGTATTTCCCACGTTCACAAACAAGTCTACCCCTTTTAGTTAATGCAAATGTAATCTTCGAATAACTCGAGTGCACCAAGTCACATTACCCTATGAGTAAAAACCATGTACATGCAATAATGAATTTGTAGCCAAAGCTCAAGAAGACTTATATTAGAAATACCCAAGGATCTACCATCCATGGGCTTCACACATATAAATCTTAGGATAGTTATGTTTTCATCTTTTCTATCCCATGTTGTTTGTTCAATCCTTTTTCTCAAGTGAGTGAATTTGTTGCAAGAATCTAATGTGTATCTCTACTCAATTATTTTCATTTCTTAAGTACAACACTATTTGTTTTTTGAAATCACAACTCATTCTCATTCAATTCATTTCACTTGTTTCCTAGGTAAGAATTTTGTAGAAATTGATGGAAATTTCAATAATTGACTTATTCTTTTAATTTCTTTACTACAATCCATTAATAATGCATTATAGCACTTTGTTGAGAGCCTATAGATTAGTATTATGTGATTGATAGGGAAGATTTAATGAAGTCATGGATTATGGAAATTTTTATGCTATGTTTGAATGCATATATTTCTGAAATTGATGGCCGCCTTTCTTGTCAAAAATTGGCATTTGGATTAGTTTTCATTTTATCACAATGAGCTGGTATTCTTGGTGGACAGGTTCCCTTCACCCTTGTGGGCTAAGTGTTTTACTTTATAGTTGCACATCTATTTCTAAGTCAATTTATTTGTCCTTGAAACTTTGATTTAAGCTGCCATGGATTCTTATCCAAAGAACCATGCCTTTAATTGTACTAATGGAAATGGGTATAAATGGAAACGTCTCCCTAGAATACTCTAAGAGAAATTTGATCTAGAACCATTATGATTGTGAAGACCTTAGGCTTGTTGACAAAGGTACAATCCATGCAACTCTCAATGAGAGCACTTGAGAACTAAGTTGCACATGGCTTTGTTTTGAGTAGATTATTTCATTGTATTACATTTAACATTAAGATTTCTTTTTCACTCAAATTCAGCTATAGTTATATCACATAACATATCACATATTTTTTCATCTATACCCTTCTAGTATGTGCTATTGACTTACCACATTTCCTTTGCAACATTTGGTGCAAATGCTATTATATATTGTTTTAAAATATGATGTATATATCTTATATGAAGTTATTGAAAAAAAAAATTCTAACTTGAAAATTTGAAGTAATTGTATTTTACAATTTAATCATTTTCTACATATATAATTTTTGTGGAAATTAGACAAAAATTTGTTAAACTTACAAATTTAAGTTATATAAGCTTTATAACATTCAAAAATACAATTTAAACAATGAAAAATAACAAATTATTTTGTGCACTTAAAAATAATCCTTATTTATACTTAAAAGAAAATAATCACTCTAGTTATTAAGCCAACTACAACCATGCTTACGATGCTACAACCATGCTTACGAGAATGATCACGAAATGATTTATGGTTAATCAAAAGTTTAATATTTAATATTTTGAAAAGGTTTCGCTCCTCACAACAGACTCATAAAAGGCCAATCGATATCAATACGATGAATGGCATTCTAAACAGACTCACTAAACGGGCACATTAACGGGGGGTATATCTTCAAAATTAGTTGTGTCGCTTCGATGAAATCCGTGGATGTAATTATAAGAAGTTCTACTAGCAAAGAGCTGAGAGGATTGGTCGAGCGGTGTGCGATTGACAAGTTGACATTCTACTTCTCCGCCGGGCAGCACGATGTCATCCCAGACCTTCCCCGTCATTCTCCCTTCCCGTAACCTCTCTACCACTTGCCATTTACACAGGTTTAATAAATGGCCTCGTCCATAAAAGAAAATATATATCCACAACTGCTTTTCACCATGCTCATCATATTCAACACACCATGTCCAATATAACAGAAATCTAACCGGCGATACCATCGTTGCAGCTTTTATCCAACGTGCATTTGACGACTCATATCTCAGTATGTGGAAACATCTGCGGTGACAAGCTATAAGCAGCACATTTTTCTCAACATTCAGACTGTCCGCAGAGTGAGTTTCAACCATGCTATTGTTCCAGGTTCTGGTAATCAGGTCAAAAAAAGGAACACGCCGTGTGTAATAAACTGACCCAAAGAAATACAGTTTTTTGCACACCTCCACAAAAATCGGCTGCGGAGAGCGGTACTTGCGGTCGATGTTGATAAAACGTCGTACCCTATGACTTATATGTTCATATGCAGGCATCTCCATTATATCCTCATATATGTCATGTCTGCGATATACATAAAGGCCACCTGCGACCCGTCTTGAACTGCATATATGCATTGCAATATCATATGTAATAGGAGGATAAGTATCACATACTTCCTGCCATTGCCATAAACCTGCGCCAATGTCTAACACAATAATTCTAGTGATATGATTTCGGCCTTCTGGCCCTTGACCAAGATACAGCCTTCCGTCAACTACTCCTAAAACTATTATGTGAAAGGGACTTGTACATATGTACGGCCCGTGTCCAGTAACTGGGGCGACGTTTCTCCATTCCCCATCGAAAAGTTTCACGACATGGTCGCCGTACGGCACTTTTCGACTAAATCTCCTATAAATTTGAAAACGTTGCTCAGAAAGACTTCAACTAAATACATCAATCAATAAGACACTATCGATCCAATGTGTACAGAAAAGTGTTGAGACCTCTTAGTACTGAACCTTTGAAATCGAACATTCGTATAATAATGGCGAAGAATGAAGAGCTGTAATTACCTGCACCGTAACCTAGCATTGTTTTCAAAGTATTCTATTGCAAGACGACATTTGAGCGGCTGCCTCAAACGGGTTACTCCAGCAATGCGTTTTCCATTTTCGTCTAATGGTACTCCAGTTGCATCTAATGATTTCCTCCAAGCTCTGTTCAAGGCCCTCAGAAGCGGTCTGGTGTGCCACGGCAAGAGCGGAATTATTTCATCTTCCACAACGTGGTCAATAATACCAGGGATCAGTGAGTCGGCCATGGCCATGGCGATTGAATGGATGTCCTCGCAGCTCTATGCCATAATGGTTTATATATACCTATAATATGATTCCGTTACCCTTTGGTATCCCCTCGGCCGATGTCCCTTCGTCTTTCTTCTCTGAAACCTTTTAGAACACCCCGCTTCTGTAATTTAAGTAACCCTTGCACTCTTCCATAACTCTATGCTTTTCCTACAGGATAGGATCAAGGATCATGGTTAAGATAGTAGTTGGAAAACAAAGGATTATGCATGGTAAAATCATGAGTATTATTCATGATTAAAATAGCCTTATTTATACGGGTGTGTAAGTTTTACTTAATTTCAAAGAAATGTATTTTAAAAGGTTTTTATGGTTAAATGTTATTTATTAAATAATTGTCAGTTATTTACCATTTATTTAATATAATAATTACTCATCATAATTCATTCAGTAATCCATAATAATTCTATTCGTCAGCATAAAATAAGCATAATCTGAGGGATCATATATATATAATTAATTCATTGAATTATCATGTGTGAATTACAACCAGATCGAAATCTATGGAGGATGAAAAGGAATATTACACATATAAAGTGATTCTGTGTAAAGGTTTTGAGCGATTGAGTTTCAATTATTATTAGATTTTGCATGCTGAGGGATTATAGTACTAAATTTCTCATCTTGATTAGTTCAATTATTATTAGATTTTGCATGCTGGGGGATTATAGTACTAGATTTCTCATCAGTCTTTTTATTCTTGATTAGTTTGTAGAGTTTTTGTGAATTTTTAAGAACTTTAATCAAATTTTTGACGATTTTTTTTAATTATTAAATCAATTTTATAATTTTTTAACAAGTATTTCTCATTTTATTCTTGATAAGTCTGTAGAGTTTATGAGACTTTAAAGAAGTTTAATTAAAGTTTTGATAATTTTTTTTATTTATAATTTCTTTTAATTATTAAATCAATTTTATAATTTTTGAATAATGTATTTTTTTATTTTTAAGCGTAAAGCGTTTTTAACCTGTAATGTGTTTCCCTCTGAAATAACTTCCCGCTTACTTGTCATTTTGTGCACCATACGATTAAATGTTAGACAATTAAACAAATTTCAAGCATTAGATCAATGGCCCGTGGAAGAGACAGGTTCAGGATGTTCGAAAAGTTGAGAATAATTAATATTATTTTATTATTAATGGAGAAAATGGTTACATTGTTGTAACTTTCTCCCTAGTTTAGGATTAGTTCCTATAGTTATGGGGTTTGGGTACAACTACCTATTTCCTAGTATTGTATTTAATGATGTAATCTCTTGATTGAAGTGTAATAGAGTGAACGAGAGACATCTCTCAAGTTTTGTGAGTGTAGTCTCCAGGTGCAGGCCACACTGAGAGCTACATCTCTTTCTTTTCAATTCAGTGCATATTTTATCTTGGTATCAGAGCTCAGATTGAGTGAGCCTGATCTTTGTCACCTGTGAGGCTGAAGTGCCTGTAGAAGCTAGCTTGCCTGTGTGGCGGAATTGCCTGTGAGGCTTGAAGTGCCTGTGTGGCGGAGTGTGTACACGAGAGCTCTGTGCTCGATTGAGCAGGTGGACTGCAGAACACCTGGCTCGGACTCAGAATTTTTTTTTTCTTGAGCAGAAAGGCCGATTGGCGCGGATTTTGCGTTGACAGTCGCCAGAAGACCGATTAGCGCGGGATTTCAGGGAGAAATCGCGTTAGAGCGCGGAAATTCAGGGAGGAATCGCGCCAGAGCGCGGATTTGGAGGAAGAAATCGCGCCATTGTGCCAGAAAGCCCGATTAGCGCGGATTTTGCCGAGAAAAACGCGCCAATCTTTTTACTCTACGCGATTTTTAATTAGCGCGGATTTTTCGCTCGGGGTAGCGCCAAGAAGATCCCTGAACATCGTGAACTTCATTTGGCAGTTTATCGCCAAGTACAAACATTGCAAATCATGGCAATTCCAAAAAGAACAGTAGCAATGGCAACTTGCAGGAAGAGGAAGCTAACCAAGTTGGCAACAGAAAGTCTGTGGACCGGTCATCCCGTTTTTCTTCTGTGAATATGAAAGATATAGAGCAGGTGGTCGAAGGGAAGGTCGAACCCAGGGTGAGTATATGGCAGAGAGTTACCCGTAGCGTAAAAGTTGCAGAAGAGATTTAGGGCGCCCCCTGGGGGCGAAGATAGGGTGGTTCTGTATTTTACGAGCTTGAGGGGAATCAGAAAAACATTCGATGATTGCTGCATTGTGAAATTGATTTTTTTGGATTAAAGGGACATTTCCATGCATGCCCCATTTCGGCAGGAATTGCAGGATCTGTTGGAGAATCCCATAACACTGCCTTTGTTTATTGCAGGGATATACATCATTGCAGGGATATTTGATCAGAAGGCTTTCAATCCCTGTGCGGCGAAAATTTTATGCTTAATGCTCTTCTTCTATGGAATGAATTTGGCTGATTTGTTGGAATATTTTAGCAGAAATTTAGTTGATTTGTCATGGAATATATTCAACTGATTTGTGGGAATATTTAAGCAGTAGTTTTGTTGTTTTGCTATGGAATGCATTTCGCTGATTTGTTGGAACTTTTTAGCAGAAATTTGGTTGGTTTGCTGTAGAATGAATAACACTCAAATTTCCTTGTATTTTTAATATAATTTCTCAATACTTAGATATCTTTTAACAATATTTCTTCTTTTATAGAACTTAATTCCGCTTGTACATATGACCTCTGTATGTACATATGATTTTTCCATAGTATCATATGATCTCTGTTTTACACATGATTTTCCCAGAGTATTTTTGTTTGGTTTTATTATATATTATGGTCATTAGTGTGAGGCGTTGGCTTTGTGTTTAAGTTTCACATAATTTTTTTGTTTGCTTGCATATTTAAACAACAATATTTTGTAGAGAAGATGAGTTGGTTTGTGTCTGACTGTCTGACCTTTTTAATTATAGAATGTGGTGAAACGGCTGAACAATTTTTCCTTCATATAAAAAGATTATGGTATCTGGTTACTTAAATATATTCAACTGATTTGTGGGAATATTTAAGCAGTAGTATTGTTGTTTTGCTATGGAATGGATTTAGCTGATTTGTTGGAACTTTTTAGCAGAAATTTGGTTGGTTTGCTGTAGAATGAATAACACTCAAATTTCCTTGTATTTTTAATATAATTTCTCAATACTTAGATATCTTTTAACAATATTTCTTCTTTTATAAAACTTAATTCCGCTTGTACATATGACCTCTGTATGTACATATGATTTTTCCATAGTATCATATGATCTCTGTTTTACACATGATTTTCCCAGAGTATTTTTGTTTGGTTTTATTATATATTATGGTCCTTAGTGTGAGGCGTTGGCTTTGTGTTTAAGTTTTACATAATTTTTTTGTTTGCTTGCATATTTAAACAGCAATATTTTGTAGAGAAGATGAGTTGGTTTGTGTCTGACTGTCTGACCTTTTTAATTATAGAATGTGGTGAAACGGCTGAACAATTTTTCCTTCATATAAAAAGATTATGGTATCTAGTTACTTAAATAAAATAGTTTATGGGATCTGGTTACTTGAATAAAATAGTTTTCCTGCAGCAGGTTTAATTTGAGTTTGCAAAGGATTCAGGAGAGGTCAGTTTAGATTATCAATGGGTGGAATTATAAAGTTTGTGGTATGTAATCATAATTTTTTGATTTAAATTTGTAGATAAATAAATAAATAACTTTTTTACAGTGAGATTTATCTTCACTAGAGTTTTTATTTATAATCCTTAACGGAATCTGAACAAGTATCCCTCCACGCACTCCCTCAATTTAAATCAATCAGATTTTCTTTTGCACATTATGTGCCAATACTAGCATACTTAGTTTCAATTTTCATAGAAGCCGAGGACCATAAACTATTTCATGGTGAATTAAGTAAACACTTGGCAAGTAACTTTGCGAATAATGTTATTCTATAATAAGTCGGTGACATTTTTCTTGCTTCAAAGAAGTTTTATGTTCAAATATGCCAGTGACCCATATTAAGGTGGGTTTCAACCCAAAAATAAAATTGATCGATTGTTCGAGGAACATTACTTCAAAGTAATATAATAGTTGCACAGTAAGACTGGTTTTTTCTCCCAAGTTACTAAAGATATACCAGAAACTGTAAAGCCATTACATTAATATGTACGAGTTGAACATATGATTTACAAGAATTGAACTTACATGGTGAGGATAGAAATCATTCCTCTCAATCCAGAAATAAACCTAATTGATAGTTATATGATGAGAATAGAAATTACTCCTTTCAACCTCCAAATAAGTCCAATTGACATTATAAAACTGGTTTTTACCAACATTACTCATCCAAACATCATTCCTCTCAACCCTAAAATAAGCCCAATTGACATAATAGACTGGTTTTTACCAACATTACTCATCCAAACTTGATTCCTCTCAACCCTGAAATAAGCCCAATTGACATAATAGACTGGTTTTTACCAACATTACTCATCCAAACTTGATTCCTCTCAACCCTGAAATAAGCCCAGTTGACATAATAAACTGGTTTTTACCAACATTACTCATCCAAACTTCATTCCTCTCAACCCCGAAATGAGCCCAATTGACGGTTTAAAAAGCCCAATTGACATAATAAAACTAGTTTGTACCAACATTACTCATCCAAACTTCATTCCTCTCCACCCCGAAATAAGCCCAATTGACCTAATAAAACTGGTTTTTACGAACATTGCTCATCCAAACTTCATTCCTCTCAACCCTGAAATAAAGCCGAATTGACATAATAAACCGGTTTTTACCAACATTACTCATCCAAACTTCATTCCTCTAAACCCCGAAATAAGCCCAATTCACAGTTTAAAAAGCCCAATTGACATAATAAAACTGGTTTTTACCAACATTACTAATCCAAACTTCATTCCCCTCAACCCTGAAATAAGCCCAATTGACATAATACAACTGATTTTTACCAACATTACTCATCCAAACTTCATTCTTCTCAACCCTGAAATAAGCCCAATTGACCTAATAAAACTGGTTTTTACCAAAATTGCTCATGCAAATTCCAATTTCTTCTTGGAAATGAAAAAAGGAAAAAGTTAAAAACACCTATTAAAAACTCTTTATTGTCTTTCTTTTTTATGTCTGTTAAACTTTAATGATCTCTTTGTAGACTGATTTTTAACAATATTTCTCATCCAAACTCCAATTCTTGGAAATGGAAGAAACGCATTTTAAGAACTCTTTATTATCTTGCTTCACTTGTCTATGAAACTTTAAGCATCTCTGTGTCGATTATTTTTTTGAACATGATTCATGTAAGCCCCATTTTTCTGGTTCGCCAACCTACTAACTGATCATTTAATTTTAATCATCTTTTTGTAGATTTGGTTGTTGAACATTTTTCACCCAACTCCCAATTTTCTGGTTGGCCAACTTACTACATGGTTATGTAATTCTATATAATAAGCCTTACATTGCAGTAGAGAAGACACCTCAATTTCACCATCTACGAAATTTGATTTGGTTGATGAAATAACTTTTTGGGGTTAAACTAGAATGGATCTTTTTGTTAATGGAGTCTCCACTTACAGAATGCTCCCAGGAAGTCAAGCTATACTGCCAAAAGATGTGATTTTTAAATTTGTTCTACCCTGAGTGCAAGTTTCAAATTGGTGGCAATCCTTTCTGCAGGTTGAACTGTTTATGAAGTCTGCTTATGAAATGCCTCTAAGAGGGCAGGCTTTCTAAAGACAGAGTTGTGCTCTCTATGAAATTTTAAAATGGACCTAGATTTATAATCTCTATGAAATTTTAGGGTGGATGCTTCACAATTCTTGAACACAATTTTGAAATTTTAGGGTAGATGCTTCACAATTCTTGAACACAATTTTGGGCTTTTACATGCAGTAACAGAATAATGAATTTACAGAGTACCTCTTGAGAGGTCAGCCTAGGGAGTAGAGGGCTGGTATAATAAATTTTGATACTTGGATTACTAAAATACTGCATGGGTGTTTGGTTACATAAGTTTTAAGAAAGTTTAAGATGGCTCTCAATGATTACAATTATGACAATACAGTTGTCTATATTAGGTTCCACAGGAGGTCCTATTTCAGGTTCTAGGAAGTGGTTGTTTACAGTATTAGGACAGTCACTCATGCTTTGTTGGTTTTGAAGATGTCCATACCTTTTTATCAGGGCTGTCAGTAATGGCTCTGCTGGTTTTGAAGATGCACACATTTTTTTGAAGAATTTAGTGAAGTCAATTTCAATGGGATTTTAATGGGGATTTTGAGTGGGAAGGAGGTATACATAAGAAAATTTTCAATTTTGATGATGGAGATATAGAGTTACACATCATATTGGGTTGTAGAACAAACCTCTAAAGTCAATAAAATTTACATTTTCATATAAATCTTCCAACATTGAACATCTTTAGTATCAAGACTAATATTAATGAAATTCATATTTCTATTTATAAACATCTTTACTCTCAACAAAACTGTTATAGAATATAGTAAATATAAAAGGAAGTTTGATTAATCATGAGAATATAGTAAAAAATACTCTGTAGGTATATAGAATTTTCACATATGATTTTTGTTTTCTTACAAACACGTTGCTATTATGGTCATTAGTGCAATGTGTTGGCTTTGTGTTCTGTATATACATATGATTTTCACATATGATTTTTGCTTGCTTACAAATTTAAACAGCAACACCTTGCAGAGAAGGTGAGTTTGGCGTGTGTGGGGTTTAGTTCCTGCTAGAGCTCAAATTCAAATATTACTGGAGGGGTTGGATATGGAAGCCACCTTTAGATCAATTAAACTATATCCCATGGGGTGTATTCAAGCTCTACTAAGCATCACACAATTCTAATGATAATATCCAACTAGCGGGCAGGTTGTTCTTCCATCTAAGGTTAAAACTGACTCTGGTCTAAACTCAACTTAATTGCAATAAATAAAAAAACCCTACATATATATCTAATTTTCACATATAATTTTTGCTTTCTTACCAATCTAATAACAACACTTAAGAAAGAAACTTAGCTACAAAATTATCACAGCAACACTCCTCAGAACAAAGAAACTTAGCTACAAAATTATCATAGCAACACTCCTCAGAGAAAGTTACTATACGATTATCAATCATTAATATTGTACTTAACCTTCTCTGTTGCGAGGCATTACTGTTTAGATTTGTAATTCAAATTCAATGTGAAATCACAATACATTTACGTGATTATGGATACAAGAATGGATGGGCAACATAATGAAAATGCCAAACCCTATTCAAATGGACGGACACCATAATGAAAATTCCAAACCCTACTCAAAAAAGGCAATGTAAATAGCGCCAAGCAAATGAGAGTACAATTGATTATCTCAATGGAAACAAACCACTCTTATTTAGGCTTACTAGCTTTACTTGCCATCTCATTAATGTCTTCCAACCATTCCCTATAACTAAGGCAAAGTGATCCTTATTTGATCACTGCCCAATTAATGATATGGACAGTTTTTAATCACCGTAGCTACAAACCAATGATCATTAAGCATGTTCATAACATGCTTATGATTTTTGAAAAAAGGAAAATGGTAAAATTTTAACAAGGCACTCTTTCTTTGTCACTACAAATTCAATAACAAATTTATATAAATTTTAATTATAATTAGAGTTTCACTGTAATCTAAATTTTGTACACAGTGGGACAATGCGTTTAGAGGTTTTGCTTAACTTGAATCCACCTAAACCGTTGAAAAGTTGAGCAAAGTTATGGATTAGTGTGAATTCCCACTTTGTATATTATTAAATTTTGACAAAATTAAATGGTTAATTAAAAAGAATTATTTTGATTAATTGAGTTGAATTTATGCTCATGTGGTCGGTGGTGCTAATGGTATATATGGAAATGATGGCTATAATTTTATTTTAGTTAGGGTTGTGATGATGGACTTATGTTTTTTTGGCATTATTATATTTATATCTATATAATGTAAGTAATGATTAGTTTGTTTTGTTTGTACTATAACAAATAGATATAGATGGAAGAAGGATTTAAAGGAATTCTGTAAGTCTACCGTTCTCATCAATCCCAATGTAACACCTTGCCCTGCATCAACACGATATGGAATATGGAAAAAGGAAGACGGTCAAGTAGGACCAAAGCGAAGGTGTCTTGTGAATTCTTTATTATAAAGATAGAGGGATATATGGGCTCAAACCATAGACCTTCTTGGTAGAACTTATTATCAAAATAATT